>BGNK01002870.1:0-86163 GCA_003297005.1 Symbiodinium sp. clade A Y106
TTTCATGTATTTTTTCAACTTTCTTCAGGTTGACTTCTGATTTTGATAACTTTGGTTTTTTCCAAGCCCCAGGATCCAACCCCCAAGGATCCAACCCTACAAACGAGCGTGTTGATTATCGTGGGTTTGCTGATGGTCCAGGGGGTCGGACAGGCACGGGATGTCTTGGGTGTTGTTCGACTATTTAGTGACAGAAGAACCCGATATGTCTGAACCCCAACACCCCGAAATTCTGCAGGCCTCAATCTGCAAACAGCTTCGGGCTCTCAAGGTCGGCCAGTAAGGTGTGGAATGAAAAATAAGACTTCAGCCTAGTCTGATTCTGTGATTCTGATTCCTAAACACTCGTTCCTATAATTTCGAGCTAAACCCGGAGACTGAAAAAGCCATCTGCATCCGCCCCCTTGAGTTCGGCTGGGGTCTGCCGTGATGAGATCTCTGCCCGAGCCTGATCGGATTTGCCAAGGCTCCGTGATCGGGCATGCTCCCTTTTGGAGAAAGTGCAGAAGGGGCGACACCAGGCTGGTATCGAATTCAACCCCACTGAGCACAGTCGATGGATGGCATGTCATCCCTGACATTTTGGGCGGAGAAAGCCTGAATGACGTGGCCGCCCTGTGCCTTCTCAAGCTTGCCTTCGTATCATCCGAAAGCCGGATGGCAATCGTTGCATGTGAGGCTGATGGGCGCATGAACGCTGACTTACGACTTAAGATGTCTGCCAATGTACGAAGTCGGCTAACCCCGCAACCCTAACACGTGCGGTCGAATTGCCAAATCTAAATTTCGTCACAGCCCCCGCCAATCTGAGTTGGAAGTCCGAATGTGCAAGCTTAACCGCAGCATCGGGAATCCTACACATCCAGATTTACATCCCCCCAACATGGCTCTGACCCTATAGCTGCCTTGCTGACCCTCCAAACTTAGGGCAAAATTGCCTGTTCTTACCCTGGGCCTCTGCGCCACATGCGCCCCAAACCGATCCAAACCTTGTCCGACAACCCGCATGTAAGTAGGCCCTTCAGACCGAATGGAAAGGCCACGTCCCTGCGCTTGCCTGAGCTGCACACCGTTTAAATTAGAACCCTGAGCCCTCTAGATGAAGCGTCAAATCCCAATCTTCCCATTGCCCAACATCGACTTAACCACGAACATGTAAACATCGCTACATCCTGAAGCCCTAAAAATCTAAGGAACCGAATGAATCTTCAACCTAGCATCTTAATACTCGGCCGTCGACTCCAAAAGCCGTAAAACTGTCATAAAATTTCATAAACACTTCGGGCCCGTGCAAAGCCCAAGTCGCATCCCAGCAAGCATCTATCCTGGCCTAATCCTTCTCAACCCAGTTAGCTTCAACTTAGCATTATGGACCCAAATAGTCAAGCAAACCCTAATTTGTAAAGGACTCAAACGTTGACCTTCCGGACTGGCCTATGGCAGCACATTGCCCCGCGACAACATCCTGGCATGATGGCAGTAAATCCAGTCCGGGCAAGGGGGCCGGTAACTTATGGGGGCCTCCCGCCTGGCTACGGCAATTTTGATTTGAAGGACCGAGACCTGCACCCGAAACGCCAAACCCGACATGCTCAATATCAGAACCTCTGACGCCAACAACCTGGCCACCTCAATCCATCCTAAATAAACCGTCAACGGCGGACAAAAAGGGCTGCAGGACTTCAAGTGCTGATTGGCTGAAACCGTCCAAACCTCTCTTCAAAGGTCGGGTGGATCTGTGCTGCCTGCGCTACACATGTCTTCTATTGTCATTTGCCTGCACCAGACTGCAAGCAGTCACTGAACTGGGAACCTAGCGCTCCATTTTAGCCCCGGTAGCGCCGCGGTGATCACACTCTAGTGCCCCAAGGATCGGCAAATCCGGTATGTGCATCCTTGCCTGCAGCGTCCAGGGCATTCCGGGTTTCAGGGCCGGTTAGCAAGTTTAGGTGTGGGGTCGAACCGAAACAGTGAAGCAAAACTACCACGACCCTATCCCTATTCTTATGAACCAGGCTCAAGAAACCCGAAGCCCGAAAACCCAAGCCTGCTAATTTATAAGCAAAAACCCTAAACCCTGACCCCAAAATCCAAGACTTCAAACCTTAAAGCCATGAACACCTCCAGTGAAATGAGGGTTAACGGTTTGTGTCATACGTTAGCTGCTCGGGGATTGCAGGCCAACCAGAATGCTTCTCGTTGGAGATTCGCCCCTATACCCTTTTGATCACGCACCCAGCCGATAAACCCCAATTCCCGGGACTGAAAAGCCCACCCAGCTAGAATCCACTGAACAAGTCGCTATGACCGCTGGAACATGGAAATGCACGCAGAAATGTGAATATACATGGAAGATAGAAGACAGTAGTGGCAATGGGATACTGCGGACTTCCTGACAAAACGAGCCCTGCCCGGCCTAAACCCTAAATCCACCGAACCCCCTAGAAGAACCGCAAGACTTACTGTGCATAAGACCAGAGCGCCAGGCTCTTCTCGTCTGCTGATCGCGCACGCTGAAGCCGAGCCTCGGCCAATGGCGAGTGCATTACCCCGTCCCGTGTACTGCATCATCTTAGTCTTCTCTAACAGATAGCGTGACTGTCAATGCAATGAAGCACCTACTGCGGCTATCTCCTGCGAGTATTGCACAAAAAACCCAAAGCCATGCGCCGCGAGGAATCCCCCAGCTGTCTAGATTGAGCGGTTTAGGGTTTGGGTTGAAGGTTAGGGAGATTTGGGAGACGTTCATGTGCTTGTTGGGTGCACATGGTTGTGGGGGTTTTACAAGCTATGAATGTTTAGTTTCTTTAGAAACCCTGTTCAGCACAAGCTCTCTGATTTTGGGTTTAGGGCTTGGCTTTAGGGTTAGGGCTAAGGAATCATAAGGGTACCTTAAGCGTACTATAAAACTCGAAACCCAGCACTCCAAAGCCACCAAAAACCTCTAACCACTAGACCGCCTGTGCCAAAGCCATGCAACCGTACTTCTGACCGAACTCCAGGGACTCGGGCCGCGGCAAACCAGCAGCTGCTGAAGTCGCCAGCTCCTGCGGCAGAATGGGGACACAGAAGGATCATGGTCAAAACCCCAAACTTTAATTAACACCCGAAACCTCAAGGCCCTCGTGAGTCGCTTTTTTGACCACTGACACTGACTCTGCCGACTCTGCCAGCGAACTGATCCGTCATTCGCGGATCAATCTAAGATGATTGTTGCGGGCATCGATTCCCACCAGCTGCATCCGATGCTGGAAAGGATCGAACCACTCCTGCCAACATTGGCCCGGCCACATCCCCGGCTGCATCTTGACGCTGAGGGTGGGGCGCGGCATCGTGTACGTGCAAAACCCTTGACGCGAGGATTTGCAAAAGAAGCTTAACTGACAGTCTTACATACACAGGCTAATTAAATTAACAATCAACGATTCCCAATGTGCTCGAGGTGCTTCCCGGCACGTGCACGTAGTATGGCCGAGCTTCCGTGTTGAAGACTCGGGCGCACTCCCAGCCGTGGCCAATGTTGGAATTCGGCTGAACCTGCAAGGATGAGTGCCCCTGGCCTTAGCCTACGTGTGCCTAACTTCATTCAGCTACTTCCTTGTTTGATTCAGATGATTCTGGACTACTAAGACCCAGAAGCTATAAGTCCTCACACCGAGGCGCCTCGTTCGCCTTCGGGTAAGGGATGAGGCATGTCGTAAACGGCGCCTCCTTCCAACCCGCTGGAATACGCGCCGAGAAAAAACCTGGCGGAAGCTTGTGCGGGTTGTGGAAATCGCCCACAAGCGTGGGAACCGGCCAGAGATTCGGCATCGTTGACCCTGACGAAGAAGCCGCGGGCATCGTTGACCCTGACGAAGAAGCCGCGGGCATCGTTGACCCTGACGCTGACGAAGTAGCCGAGGGCTCCAGCGCAGGCTCTTTGGCAACCCTCTCCTCTGCTTTGGCCTTCTTCTCCGCCTTCTTCTGCTTCTTGGCTCGGATTTTTTATCGAGCCATGCCGCTCGTTCGGCCTTCCGTGCCTTGCTGAGCTCTTATCTTAAAGCAAATTCCCATTATCTGAAATACAAAGTTAAACGATAATGATTGATATAGTCCAGGTAGCCGCCTTGCCCTTGCCGGGAGCCGAAGACGAAGCAGCCTCGTTGCCATGCTCCTCAGCTGATGGTGGGATCGGCGAGGGTTTGGAAATTACTCAGGAATACGGGTTTAGGGGTTTGGCCGAATAAGGACTGGCAAGCTAGAGTGCATTTCTTAGTCAGATTTGCTAAGGTTTCACGGTTGATCAATGACAAACAGCCAGCAATGGCAACCACTTCCCAAACAACCCCCTTCCACAATTCGCTCTGAAAGCTGAACCAAGAGGCATCATCGCTTTGACGCTGACGCTCACCGTCGGGATCTGGCGGCGTCGTCGGAATCAACTTAGGATCACGGAACACTGCTTGGCAAAGTAACGCACTATGATTGTGTCAAAGTGACTGATGTGATGATGGTGGAATTAATTAGTCTAGAGGCAAATAAAATAAAACGACATCCTATGACAATGACCCAAGTCACGTTCCCTGTGTCTCCGCGAGCAATGGCGGCAGCCCGAGCCTTTGGCCTGTTCTGGCGCTTGAGCTTGTGAGCAGCAGTCTGCACCATGATTGACACTGACGGCGCGGGCGCAAAACTACCACAGGTGGTTCAATGTCGAAAGCTTAGCTCAAGAATCATATTTATTATTGCTTCGTACAGTGGCCCTATGCCCTAGAAGCATCTCGAGTCAGTGGCAGTGAACACCTCCCTGTAGGGTGACTTCGTGACTCTGAAGTAGAAGACCCGTGCTGGGGCCCACGCGGGGATGTGTGCGAGTAACAGGCAAATGCAATTCAGGACTGATGTCTGCGATTTCAGCTGGATCCTCAGAGGCCGCGACAATCACACACATGTTGCAAGCATTAAGCACCATATCAGGTCCAGGTACAAACTCGGGAAGTCAAGACTAAGGCAGAGAAAGCAAGCTCAAGGAATCTTTGGCTTGGGTGGGCTTAGGGTTTGGCGTGATGGCACCCTGAACTCCAAAACTAACCCATACTTCGGGTCATTGTTTAGGGTTTCGGGCCGGTAAGTCGGTGGTCTGAGATCCGAAGCATTGACCCTTCCAAAGCATTAAACCCCTTAAACCCTAACCCAGCGGTTTCAAAGGTCAAAGGCAGCTTCTTCTCTTGTCTTAGTGGCATGCCCGTAAAGTCTCCAAACTAAGCGGAACCCCACGACTGCCAAATCCATCAGGGTTGAGGGTTAAGGTTTTGGGTCCAGGTTTGGCCGTTTTTGGCAGCGCCGTTTCTATCTCTGCTACTGCGCGGGTTTGGGGCTTATATGTGATCCCAGTGAGAGTTGCAAACTCCCTGAACCCTAAGCCTGAAGCCCTAAGCCGCCAAGCCCAAAGCTCCTCGTCGTCCCAGCCGTCCCATCGCAGCGGCAGCCGAATGCCGTGCCTCAGGTCGGGAGGGTTAGAGCTAGGTTTTTGGGTGTAGCATGACGCACTCTACCAGTAGCACATTCTGACTTCCATGACCACTGTGCACACACTCCTAAGCCATGACTTCCGTGACGACTGCCCCGGACTGTGACAGCTGAGCCCAACACGGATGCAGGCCTCCTCTGACCCTGACGCTGCCATTCCTGGGCAAGAGGGGGTTTGAGGGTTCAGGGTTTGTTGGGGTTTAGGGTTTAGGGTCCACGCGGGGATTTCTCTCCCGCAAGGCTAGCGGCGGCACCCACAACCCGTGTGGGCGGGTTGTGGACAAGCCGCAACTGCCCCGTAGCCGGGAGTTTGCACTCCCGGCTTGCGGCGCCGGAGATGGGCTCCGACTTGCCGCTGCGGGCCGTCCGCCAGAGTTCTCACTCTGACGAGGACAGCCCGCGACAGAGAGTTTTCACTCTCTGCCATCTAAACCCTAAACCCTGAACCCCTGAACCCCGGCCTCCAGCAGCCTCAGTGGCTGAGGCCCCGGCGTTTAATTTTAGGGTTCAGGGTTTAGGGCTTTAGGGTTTCAGGGCTTAAAGGGTTTTAGGGTTTAAGGTTCAAGCCTCCCTCAGGGCCCAAATCCAAGTAATTAATTAATGTTCAATCCCTAGGGGTAACCACTTTAGGGTTTTAGGGTGAGGGGTGTGGGTTCAGGCTTTAGGGAATAGATACGGTTCAGGGCCAACCCGACAACCTATGCTGAAACCCGAAGGCCTAAGCCTAAAGTGTAACCCCAAACTCCAAAACCCTCAATTTGCTGCTGGGCTTCGGCGCCATGCTCGAAGTCGAAGTCGTCGACGGCCGATGTGGGCAGGCTTTGTTTTGGGGCTTCATTAAATTCATGATTTGTACTAGATGGGATGATGTTGACTCTGACGCTGACTTTGACAAGGTGTGCTTGAAGCCAGAAAAGGTAGGGTCCCCAAAAAGGGGATAAGGGTACCACAGCACTTCTTCTTCTTCTTATTACTACTACTACTACTACTACTACTACTACTACTCTACTACTACTACTACTACTACTACTACTACTAGCACTACAACTACTCCTAATATTACCACTACTACTATTACTCCTACTACTATTACTCCTACTATTACTACTACTACTACTACTGCTACTACTACTACTACTACTACTGCTACTGCTACTGCTACTGCTACTGCTACTACTAGTACTAGTTCTAGTACTGTAGTACTAGTCGCAAAAGTGGCGACAGACAGTGATATCAGCAATATCCATGTAGATTCGAGGCCTCGTGGGCGCGGGAGCCCAGGGGCACGAACCAAGCCCTAGCCTGGCTCAGGGTTTCGGGTGGAACGTCTTTGGGGTTTGGGAAGGCAAGGAGGGGTTCAGAATTTCACCTGGTACCTCCATGTACCTTTCAAGGAAAAGTTACAGGTGTCTCAGAGTAGCTTCTTGCTGTTGCAGTGTACTGAGGCTCGTAAGGCACAAACCTGTAAGCTGCTACCCGCAAACTGAAGAGGAATTTAGTCGTTGGACAGGTGTTGTCCAAGATATGCACATGTATATATATATATATACACACACACACAATTCCAAGAACGAAAAGACTAAACACGGTGGCGACGAATTGAAACCTCAAAAGACACCTTGTTATTTGACAATCTGTTGGTAATCTGGGGCTCTTGGAATCTTGGAAGAGATGTGGGTGGGGCCGATTTCAGGCAAAATTACTGGTGCGGACGAGGGTGTCGTTTCAGATCAGTGCAGAGCGCTTGGGGCTGCCTCAAAACCCGAGCCAGGCTGCCTCAGCATGGAAACTGTGTACACGGTGAGGACGCCTCTAGTGGCGCTTCCGGATTTTATCTTGTCGCTCGCACCTCCATCTCGCCGACGGTGAGGAAGGAGATCAGCTTGAGAAGGCTCTGACTCTCGGCCTGAAGGTAGCGAGATGCAAAGCTCAGAGCTCCCACAGACGTAACGACGTGAGCGACACGACGACACTGGGTGCCCCGGCGAGGACTCGGCTCAGAGCCCTGGGTGAGTTGGTGTCCAGACCGAAGGACTCCAGGTACTCTGCTTGAAAGTCCTCTCTTTCTCAAGAGAAACAGACTAGACATAAGAGCGATGTCTCAGGAGCCTTCTTGAGCTTGACACTAACCTGTCCTTGTCATCCAAAGCTGCAACTTCTGCTTCAAGTTGGGCTGACACCTGGCCGCAGGTCTTGAGCCGCTGAGCGGAACGCATCCAACAGGCACATCTCAGGATCATAGAGCTGTGCTCCAACTCTTGTAGCTTTATAGAGATGCGGCCTAGTCTGTGGACTATGCATGACCTGGCCAGTGGCCAGGGCAGCAAAGGGGAGGTTGGAACCTGCTCAGAAGTTCCCAATCTAGCCAGGACCACAATGATGAATCGGCTCGCTAGCCCGCCCAGGGCCTGGATGCTGTGACAGTATGTGACAGTGATAGTGAGGCAGCATATCTTGCCACGATGCCTGGGCATCAGTCTGCACATGCTCCGCCAAGCCTGCGACTCTTGCACAAACACTCTTTGCAGTCAGGCAGCTTGGGATGCATGCCGGGAAGCAGTTGGACGTAGCAACAACGCCACACACACATTCGAAAGGAGACGAGCGGCGGGCCGTGAACTCGTTGCCATTTGCGGCGTCCTGCTAGCTGTCGGCTAAGACTTAGCCGCTAAGTACGCGGGCGGACGTACGCCAGAATCACCTGCGGTCTGAGAAGACGGGTCCTTTGCGGCAACGTTGGCCAGGACAACCTTGGGGAGCATTGAAGTCTGGGACCCCAAAAGCCATTGCACGCCTTCTGTTCTGAACGCGCCTCTTCGCATGCGGCTACAAAATCTTGGCCCCAAACGACTGGCTTCGCAGTGATCAACTGCGCGAGGAAGTCGTCACTGGATGACTTTTCCAAGACGGTTGGAGCAAGGCAGTGCCACCCCCATTCCTCGCATACACACCCGGTTTCCCAAGGGTCTGACAAACAGTCTTCGTCTTGACGTGCGAGAGCCTTAGTCGAGGTCTGCATCGCAGAAAGCTAGTACGAGTACATCGCATCTGCATGGCATTTCAAGCACCACAGCCGGCATCGGTGCTGCTTGCAGCTCTTATGGGCAAACACAAACTCTTTTAAGTTGGCGGGCTGAGGCTGCAGCGTAACGCGCTGGCTTGCCATCCTTGGCTAAACAGCGAGGGTCTTCCCTAGCTTGCCATGCCGCAATTCTGGCGTGGGCCCTTTGAAGGCCCGTGCTTCGAGGCACTTCAAGATCTCCTCGTACACAGCAAGCATCTTTGCCTGGGTCGCCATGCGAGCATTCGAGACGGGCATAGATCTAAGCCGAGTAGCCCATCCAGTGTCTATGATCCAGCTCCTATGTCTCACGATTTCTAGCTTGTAGCGCTGGGGAACAATAACGACACAGACAATCGGTCCAAACGAGTCCCCATGCGGAGCCCAGAAAAAGCGGAACGACTCGACAACCCACCGGCGACATGCGACAACTAACACGTACAACTAGGACATCCAGTCGCAATAGCAACGCCAAAGCAATAGTCGGCACCAGCTCGAAACAACAACAGCGTTTGGGTTCCTTTGGAAGCGCTCTCTCTACCTGCTTTACCATGAGAGCTTTGGGGAAATGTCTTGGGAGGGAGTCGAGGAGTCGAAGTCCGGAAGCTTTCGAGCCCCAAAGGCCAAAGGCCCGGGGTCCCCAGGTCCCCAAAACCCGCAAAGAGGGATCGAGCTCCAAACAGCCTAAAATGATACTTTGGAGAACCAAAAGCCCAAATAGCAACAAAGAATCCGAAAGCCCAAAGCAAGAGAGCAGCTGGATCCGATCCAGTTGATGGCGCCGTCGTGGCCTGGAGCATGCTACAGGGGTGGGCTCAACGGATAGAACCGGATGACACGTGAAGCTGCGTCATTTCAAATTTCGTTTCGGTGAGATATGGATCATGACCTTCGTCGGGCATGGGGTCCGGGATCTGTCAGGCGGATGCAAGGTTAGGACTTGGACTTTCGTGATTACGGTGACATAGTGAATTTGAAAATTCAGTTTCGTAAGTGGGAAATGGCGACTGCATTACAACCTTGCCGGGCCGGCATCAGCGGTGGGTGACAGAACGGCTGTGAAATCGGAGAGCTCTAATGACTCTAATGCTCCTGTTGCCTCATGCCACACTGAAGCCACGTTCTGCCAGGCTCAGCAAACGCGGAAATAGCGTAGGTCTGCTCACACAGTTGCACCTGCTGCCCTCACTTGTGGAGACCACTGTGCAGGTGTATTTGTCAGGAGTAGTCTGTAGCGGCGAGAAATTCTTGGCTGGTGCTAGAAACGTGTGGGTTGTCCTGAGAAGCAAATAGACCTTGATGAGGTTTGTGGCAGCGGCAGTTCGCTCGTCCGAAGATGCCTCGCCCAACAGATCCTGTATAGACAGATAGATAGATACATTCAGACCAGATGGATAGATAAGTACAGCTATAGATGGATGCATGCAACGAGACAGAATTAAGATGGCAGGACTGCCTCGCAGATTGGAAGCTCAGTGTCCCTGCCTTCTTCCGCAAAGCCGGTAGCCTTTTCGAGGCGTACCTGGGTCGATGTCGAAGTTTCCGAAAATTAGGGGTACTGTATTTTGGGGTCCTATAATAAGGATCCTACTATTTAGGGTACAATTTAGGGTCCCCTATTTTCGGAAACTCCCATGTGGGGAAGCGCATCTCTGGATCTGCCTTCGTGTCCTGATTTCTGGGACCTTTCAACCTACCAGGCATCGCGGATCGAAAATCCTGAATATTCCTGACCATACTGGAAGCTCCAAGATTCAAAAGCATCTGCGGCCCGGAGTGCTCGAGGTCTGCAATTACCAGCTCCTCGAGGATGGACTCGTACCTGGATGATCGGTGACCGGCAAGCTACGGACTCGGATGAAAAACGCCGAGGGATTGAAACCTTTGGGAAGCTTAGTAGCTTTTTTCACCAGGCATCGGTTTTGCGACAAGAGGCTCGTGCAGCAGGTCAGCCGTGGCTGCAAGAATCATGTATTATCACGTACTGTCCAAATGATGTGAAAGTTGCCGGGCCCCTGGCTCCTTGACTGGGTCGATGTTGATGGGGTCCTGAGGGTGTAGCCGTGACATTGTCTTCTCATGCTACTTCTGATTGGATCCGGCCACTCGTCTACTGCCTCAACGTGCACAACCTTCTGGTCACTGAAGCAGCGAACCACATGGAAGACCACCTGCACGGGCATCAATGATTTCTGAAAGACCGCGGAGAGCCCGCCCGCGGGCGGGCCGAACCACGGAGACCCCGTCACTTCGCGTCACGTGTGTTCCACTGGCTGCAGCTGTCACGTGCAAGGTGCAAGGCACCTGCACGCCGCGGATCTGGCTCAGGAAGGCGTTGCCCATGCCTGCTCCAGTGCTGGCGCCCTGCACAGATTTTACAGTTGAAGCGTGGACAGCTTGCTACGTTTGAGACTGGGCCCTTGGTATGCCCGTAAGAAGATGAATGCTTTTTTCCTCCGAACATGCTCAGCAGCGTGCGTGTGTGCGCAGCCACAGCGAGACAGCTTCCATTGAAATTTGTACGATTCCCCTTGCCTACTTAGCACTGTCAGTTCCAACACTGTGTAAGATACTGTGCCATCTCCAAGCTTCGTGCGAGCGACTGTAACACCCGCAGCACGATGCAAGCAGACTCTTTAGGCTTTTCGTGTGGAGCTGGTCATCAAAACACCTGGAATTGCAGGGACATCTGCGTATCAAAGTCCAAAACTTGCAATGCCTATCGGTCTTGCAACTTCAGAATCATCAACCACTCCGGCAGTGACTTGTGTTCTTTTTGTGGTTTACCCAGCTCTGACAAGCGAATGCCTTGATCAGGCCAGCAATGTCTCGAATCTCCACTTGGCCAGGAACCTAATTCATGGCACTGCGTCCTCAGACTCTGATTCTGTGAGGCTAGCCTGAGTGGCCAGCCGTTCGCTGAGACGAAAACAGCTCAGCCAAGCGATCCAGTCGCGGGTCCGGCACACCCACCTCTCGACAGCTTCATCCACCAGAAAGACTGATATGAGCAACATCAGCCGGTTGATAGCTTGCAGTAGCAATCGCAGGCTGAAGTCAAGTTTGGGACTCATTCTCAGCACCTTTCGGCCCACATGTTTCGATGGCAGGTGCCAGACTTAAGTTGTTCCATGCAGCTTGCCTTCTGCTGCATGGCCTAGACAATCATGCTGGGCTTTCGATAGGACCGGCCGGCACCTTGACGATGTTGGGCTCGATGGTGCAGAACGGGAAGTTCTCCGCTGCGGCCACTGCAGCACCTAATGTAGGGGCCTTAATAATTAGAATAGGGTTTGGCGGTGTTTTATACCATTTTTGTAGCAAGGAACCCCCAAAACCCTATTTTAATTATTAAGGTCCCCGTTAGCGAGTGATCCTGGTGCGAAGCTCCAGGTCGGCTCGGAAGCTGGCCCGCAAAAGCGTTGAAGAGCGAGGACTTCCCAACATTCGGGTAGCCCACCTTTGTCGGCAAATGGACAACCCACATGCATATCTTTGACGATCCCAAGTGCAAGCATCGCTTTGTTCTCAGAGCCTCCGAATCTGAACTTCGTGGGTTCTGAGCACGTGGCCAGGCCGCAAGCCCGGTTCAATCCTGTGCAACTTCACAACCACAGCTGCGGCCATTGTTGAAGATTGTGCTGGCATTCAAATCTTCGCAGACGGTATCCACTACAGTCCTCACCATATTATTATGGCTTTGGAGTTGATGCCTGACTTGTATCTGTTTTCCCTCGTGATGTTGCAGCAAGAAAGGATGCGATGCCTCTGGTCTGTCCAACGAGGGAGTGTCGCAAGAACCACCTCGTTGCAATTAAAGCCAAGCATGTCCAATACTGTTTGTGACATGAGCTAGCCACACGGGATCCAGCCGCATATACTTGATGGCAGACAGACGCACTTAGCTGAAGACTGCTGTGGTTGTACCTCGGTCAGAGCACAGGCTGAACGCAGCTTGGCCAGCAAGCCGTGCACACTCCTACGCCAAAAACCGCTTTGACCGCACTCAGGATGGTGCAGTCGCATGTACCAGCCGAGGAAACATGGACGACAACCAACGCCGGTGTCTGGTGGGGGCTACTGCTCAGGTTACACTGTTGCACTGCCGAATTTGCGCAGCTAGCATTCCGTAGACGATCCTTCAAAGCTGCGTTCCAGGGCAACGTGCCAAAGTCATCGGTAGTTTACCATGATAAGGACCAAAGCAACCCTGATTTGCTCGTAATATCATCTTGGCACTTAGCGGCTTGTCTTTGCACGTTGCTTGTTTCTCCGTACAGATTTGTGCAAAAAAACATATATATATATATATATGTAAATAGATAGCTAGTGCGACTTTCTGTACATACAGACACAACCTTTGATTTGTACTTGCCTGTCCGTGTATCCGTGTATATCTCTATATACCGACCTCCCCACCCATCGGCTATCTAGTTGTCCATCCATCCACCTACATTCTAGTGTGTGGCCCAAGCCGTTTCTGCTACTGCCAGCTGCGAGCCCAAAGTGTGAAGGAAATTCAAAGTGCACAGCGCGGGTGTCGGTCAAGGTAAAATCGCACTTCTCGCCGAATAACAATCAAACTCTGCCAGCTGCGGGCGCCGCAGAAAGCGCACCCTTCTCTGCCATGAGCTGCTCGCACCGCTTCTCCTGCAAGCCAAACTTTCATTCACAGCACATTGGCCCGGTCTGCCAGCAGAAAGTGGTCACCGATCAAGCGCCATGCCAGTCAGAGCACTTTCACGTTACGAGTTGCAGGGGGTCACGGTGAGGGGTTAAGTCAATTTGGCTGCTGGTCCTTCTCATCGCACTTCTGGCGAAGATACTGCACCTTCATGGCTAGTTTGAGTGATTTCTTCGGCAGAATTCAGAGCCTTCGAGACAGTGTGAAAGTGTCGAAGACATGCTGCTACGTTACCTTTGATGATCACTTTCCGCACCTCATCTCTGTACCTCTCCATCCTGCTTTCAAAGTCCTGGCCCAATGAGCGAATGCATAGAAGGCCTAAGGTCAGGCTTGCAAACGTCTCCACAGCTCCTTCTGTACGGCCTCCAGGACGGCCTCCTGGCGGTCAATCCGTGCTGCTGGGTCCTTTTCTGGTACAGCAAAGTTCCCCCCCTGCCTGTCCGGCCCCTTGTCTGGCCTCGAGTCTGGGGCTGCACATGTGGGGGGCATTGTGGGGCCATGGCGGCACATGCCAGCCCTAGCTGGTGCAACTTCGCAAGCTCTCGCAAGCGCAGTTTTGTGCCGGGAAAGAGGGTTCGAAGCGTGGGTGCATCGCCCCTGCGGAGGGACACTTCCAGCCGACCTTTGTTCTGGTCCTGGACCTTAGACGAGCTAAGAACTCTGCAAATGCGAAAAGCACACGAAATCAGAACTCCTGGAAAGAAACTGGTGGTGAGCCAACAGCTAGGGTCAGGGCCTTGGTTGGCAAACCGCACGACAGCAGCAGCGAGAGTACAGCTTCCTGCCCGCAAAGACTACAATGATTACAAGTTACATCTTTGCGTTGTCTCACGGGGAGATGAACTTCAGCCAATTGACATTCAAGGACGCGCCCCGCCTGCACGTCGCTGCCAGTGCCTTTCCGAGCTGGCTTGGACTTCCTGGAGTGACAGGAATTCGCACTTATAGGGTATCCGAACAATGCTCGCAAAAGCGCACTGCGTTGCTGCTAAGTTCTCAGCCAGGCCGCCCCCAGCCCGTGACGAGGATGAACTTGCGGTCTCCGTATTTTAAAAGAATCGGAAGGACCACCTGGGAGAGCCACCATCGGACTGCCAGCTTGGCAGCCTCAGAGTTGCAATCGTGGAGATCCAGAATGTCCACTGCCTTTGCCAGCAGCCGAGGGTAAATCTGGTGTTCCTTTTCGAATATTCTCATGCCCGCATCTCGTTCCCCAACTGCAGCTAGCCCAGCATTTACGCTGGCTGAATTCAGGCCCGTGCTGCGTGCAAAGAAGTGCAGGGCAAGCTGCCACTCATCGCTTCTTGTGCATGCGTCTATGGCTGCATTGTATGTGTAAACATCCGGTGAAAAGTTGGCTTTGCAAATGCGATCGAACGTCTGGCATACCATCTGCCACTGACCGCCTTTGCCACAGGCACCGGCCACTGCATTGAAGCTGCAAAGGTCCACATCGACACCAGAGCGCTCCATTTGGTCGAACAGAGCAAGCGAGAGTCTCCACTGATCTCCATGCTCGCAAGCACTCATGGCAGCTGTATAGCAAATCGTGCTGGGCTGGAGAAGAGCTGTAGGCATATCCGCGAGCAGCTGCAATGCCAGAGGCCAGTGCGCACCGCTTGCACATGCGGAGATTGCGGAACCGTAGCTCACGATTGTAGGGGCAATGGCCGGCAGCAGGCCGCACAAGCCGAAGAACAAGGTCAGTGCTTGCTGCCAGCTGGAGTCCTTCTCGCAGGCACTGATCGTTGCATTGTAGCTGATTGCCGTGGGTGTGATCGTCTCGGATGCCATGGAGTCGAGCAGGGTCATGGCCATTTCGGAGCTTCCTGCACGCTCACACGTGCTGATGGCCGCATTGTAGCTGTGAACGTCCCTGTTCAGCTGAGCCTGCGCCATGCGAGTAAACAGAGCCAGTCCATGTTGCCAGTGCCCAGCCTTCGCGCATGCGGAGATGGCTGCATTGTACGCCACCGTGTTGGGTGCGACATTTTCCGCCTCTCTTAGCAGAGCCAGCGCGACTTGCCACTCTGCGGCCTTCTCGCAAGCATTAATGACGGCGCCATAGCTGTACACATTGGGAGACAGCTGTGCACGCTTCAGGTCTTCGGAAAAATGCAGGGCGAGCTGCCAGTGGCCAGGCCTGGCAAGGGCACTGATTGTGGCGCTGTAGCTGATGATGTTGGGCTGGAGGTTGACGGCTTTGATCTCGTCGAAAAGTGCCAATGCCCACGGCCACATCCCCGCCTTCTCAGCGGCAGTGATGGTGGTGTTGTAAATAATTACATTCGGAGTGATGGCGGTCCTGGGCATTTCTCGAAAGAGATGCACTGCCACTTGCCAGTTTTCAGTACGGCCGCAGGCCCCGATGGCAGCCTTGTAGCTAATGTTATTTGGGCTGATGCGTGTCGTCTGCATGTACTGCAGCAGCCGTAATGTTGATTGCCACTGAGCGCCGACTTCACACGCACCCAGTGAACGACATCTGGGCTGATGGTCTGCTCCGCCCGCTCGAAGAGCTCCAGAGGCAGTTGCCATTGTCCACCCTGCTACAGCGAAACGGATCCCTACAAAGGATGTGCTGCACTAAAAGTCTACTAGCAGTACACACGAGGTTCCACTCGCTGCAACCAAAACACGTGACTCTGCTGAAGATTTCTCTGGCTAAGATAGAAAAGCCCCTCGGGAGTCAACAAAACTTGAACACGACAAGGGCATCGGAGTGCTCTCAGTTTAGGACCTGGAGACTGGATTCTCTTCAGCACCCGTAAAACCTCTGAATGTGTCCAGAGCCTTCTGGCAGGCGGAAATGGCGGCACTGTAAGTCACCACGTCGGGGGTGGCTTTCAGCTCTGGGAGGGAGAAGAAGAGCTCCATGCAAGCCTGCTCTCGAGAATTCGGCACCAAAGAACCTGAACTCCTACCTTCGTGCATGATGAGAACACTCTGAGCATGAGGGTCGGGGACCTGCCAGTGCGTGGCTTTGCCAAATGCTGTCATGCTGGCATTGACATGCAAAACAGAGACCTCAGTCGACCGGGCAACATCAACAGCTGAGACGACAATAGCCACACTTCCAATGAAAAACACTGACAACGCTCTTCGGTAAAAATACCCGAATTGAACAGAACATGACAGCAATAAAGAGCAGCCATGCTCGTCGTGGCAAGCAGCTCCCTGCATGGCAGCCAAGACCTCGAGAACCGCTCTGCCCTTGCCTTTCGACGCCAAGGCCTGGTTGAATCCCGTCCCATCCAAACGCAGCTAAACACAGAAGAAGCGCAAGACTCTGACTGAAGCCCGAGGGCTTTTGTCCCTGTGCTCCTGGCCTTCAACTTTGAAATGCCGCCTCGTTGAGGTGCAAGATCCTGAGCTCAAGCCAGGTAAAGTAGTAGTATAACAGTACAACATAGTCCGACAGTATAACTGTAACTATCTACCACAACACATGGATCTGCATAGCAGAGGCTCTGCGTGGTGCGGACAAGCCATGGACTTCCCAGAGGCACGCCACAGACAAGCCCGCATGGTCCAGTTGCTGTTTCTGAATTTCAGCCTGGCATAGCAGAATTGCAATACTCCGCAATAGAAACAGAAAAAACACCGACAGCTTCAGGGAGCCTCAGCCGCCATCGTCGTCGGAATCTTCGTCGCAGTTCATGATGAGAAACTGCCGGTCGAGCAGGACGGGTGAGAGCATTGACCTGGCTGTCTACTGACATCTCCATCTTTCAACCCCGTGCTCATCCGCAAATCTATCTCCATCTAGCGGGGTGGGAGGAAGCGAAGCAACCTCAAAATCACTCAAACAATGCTCAAGTAGGGATCCGAAAGCGCTCAAGTGTGAAGGTGAGGACAACATTTGGAGTCTGCAGGCAGTGTAACGTCGTTCAAGAGATTTCCAGATGAGTGTTTGGACTGCCTTGTTGCGACACTCTGCATGTCCACGAACACGCGAAATCGCAATTTCGCGAGGTCCAGGTTTGGTGACATTTCAGAGTTGCTTGCACTGCTTGGTACCTCCAGTAGTGTTTTGATTTCGCATTGGACGCTTGGAACGAAACTCGGCACTGCCCTGGTTCATGTTTTCGGACCGGAAACCTCAACAACCCTTGCAACTTCGGGCAAGCAAGCTCGCGTCAATAGGTCAGCCTTGCTTGCATCCTATGCAAACCTTGCCAGTTCAGTTCTTTGACCGTCTCTACCTTTGTTCACTTGCAGCCACGGTGCGCAACTAGTTTGTCCAGATGTTGGAAAATCTGGTCGTCCGTCATCATCATGCTGTGGACAGTGAAGATAGACAGAAATACACAGACTTCTAGGCTTGAGCCTCGATGTCGGCAAAGCAAGCAGCCCATGGTTTTCTCCGTTCCGCATGCAAAGGTTGAGTAGGATACTTGGGCATACAGATACATCTGGGTTGGGATCTTTGGGGAGGGACAAGGAACCATGTTCCACATGGAAGGCCGGTCCTACATCTTACACCCTTGCTAGCTCCAGCACAGTGTTAAGGCTCCTCTTTGGGCGCATCGACCGCAGCCGTTCAGGCGCAAGGCTTTCTACTTCGGCTCGCACAACAGGTCGGGGGGAGGAACGGCAGGCGACCGGTGCGCAAATCCCTGAAGCCAAGGACCTGCAAAAGCTTCAAGGATCCCGGCCGATGCGCTGAGCTCACGCAGACGGTCCTTCTTCCGAAAGCTTCGATCGGCCCATTCAGCGGTTCTGGGTTTGTGACTTCAGGTCTCGGGTACTGGGACACCTTTTGCACCTCTGTGCCTTAGGTACCGAGCAGTCCGTTCTTCTCTGCAGCGGTCCTGCGACTTTTTGAGCTCCTCTTCCAGCGCGATTTTCTCATCCCTGGTCACCTGAACTAGCAGCGAGCACGAAGTCATGGTAAGCATCAGGCAAAATCGTCATGTACCGCAAAGAGTACTTGACCCGTACTGGCTGTCCAAAGCGGTATAAGGCGGCCAGATTGCTCGGCTGACACGTTCTCAAAAGAGTCACGTGTGCCAGAACATATCTGCATCCCCAGGCCGGTTGTCTTCGCAGTCTATAGATAGGCAAGGGTCCTTGAAACTAGGATCAAGAATCACTGTCAGCAGCGACAAAGACAGCTGCCACTGAGTGGACATCATAGCAGCCATGGCATGTCTGATAGCGTTGAATCTCACTGCACCGTCAGAGGTTCAGGCCTTCAACTCCGACCGGTACATGTCCGTCTCCTTTCGCAGCGGAAAACCAAGAAAGCGTAAGTAGGCCCGGGTGGGCTGGCTAGAGGGATGCGCTGCAAGACTTCTGGCAAAGCCATCTGCACTCTTGCGCTGTCTGCGTCCTTTGCAAACATGTCACGCACGGACTGGGCTTCCAGGAGCTTCTCCTGGCAAGCTGGGACTTGTCAGCACCCGGCAACTAAGCCATGCTTCAGATTTACAGTCGACGCTCTGCGTCCTGCAAGTCAAACCTAGGACACTTTGTCTCAAGGTGTCGGAAAGTATGGGGCCTTCTAGTTTACAGCCTCCGTATGCTCCGCCGGACAGGACCATGGGACCGTGGCAGCCTGGAGTCCTGCCCTGCACCTTTACTTCCAAGCCCTCAGATCTTTTAGCACACAGACATTGCAACCTCAGAAAGCAGAAACCCTGAACCACCGAACCCTATCAGCACCAACAGGACAATTCTGGTTGTACTGTCATTGCAATCCAACTCATGATATCCAGCGTCACCGTTGGGAGCCGTTCTCCTTTCGAATATAACTGCTACCCTGTTAGTACTACTGCAAGTGTACAGAGTAACGTCGTTGTTGCTAGTACCTGTTCTGCTGTGTAAGATTACCATTGTTGGTATTCTTGTCCCACACACACACAAACTGACAAACTCTCTAAAGCTCCAAAGCCAACTGCCCTTTGCGCATCCACTGCGGTTCCTCTGCACTGAGCGCTCGCTCACTGAGCTCCCTTGCCTGCCAGGGATGATATTGTCATCCGTTCTTTCTTGTTTCTTATGTGGGGGTGGCGGAGATGGGTATTCTTAAGTCTTAGGACTATAAAGCTTCGATTTAGGGTCCAGGTTGTGTAGGGTCTGGGTCAGCCTGCAATTGCGAGGTGTGGTGTTGCACATATTCTGTATTATGACGACTACTGTCGCTTCTTCTTCTTCTTTTGCCTTCTTGCTTCAGCTCTGTTGCACTGCCTCACTGTGCCTACTACCTATACAAAACTAGATTCACGCAACCCCTTTCTTCCTATCTTCGTAGCCGATATTACCACAACTGTTGACTGTTTCCTATTTCCAGGAGTTTCATGCAAATTTCGCAGCATAAGCCCTCGTGTCAGTATCCGGACGTATTGCTTCATCATGTTGTCGCTTTATAGTGTGCGCCAATCGCAGATTACCTGGTCTAGTTTCACAGTATGAATGCACATAGTATATACCTTATCATATAGCTGTATATACATATATATATATATATATATATAATATGTGTGTGTGTGTGCGTGCGTGTCTGTGTAAATGTATGTGTATATGCGTATATACGGACAGATATTGAACAGGATATGTATGTCTCATCGCTCTTCATCTTGCTGTCTGACGGATTATATCTTGGCATTTCTGCGGTTTAGTGCTTGAACATGCAGACTCTCACGTCGGTCGTCTATCCATCGTTCCATCCTGTCGTACTACTGTCATAAGGCCACAGTCTCATTTTACAGTAGTGTTCTCTTGCCACAACCTTAAACTTAAACTATCACACCAACCATGTAATCGCCCTGGATTTGATGTGACTGGCGCGAACTCCGACGCTGAGCTGCAAGGCCCGTTCGTCAGATCCCGACACCTTCGTAGCGGCTTCCTGCTCGCCTTCTGTGACTATAGCGTCAAACTACCTTTACACTTCGAATTCAGTTGATCTCACTATTATCTCAAATTTCGCGTTTTCGAGAGTGTGGCACCCTCAGGGCTGCGACATGTCTTTCAATGCAAGTCTCTAAACCCGTTGCACCGAAGTCAAACCTGTGAAGCCATCTCGTACAGTGCAACAGCCTTCAACTCGCCGGCACGCAGTGCCTGCAGGGCAAGGTCGTGTGAAGGCACCAAGATCCGTCATGTGTGATAATTGCCATTCCTCCAAATATGTAATGGATTCAGGAGTCAGGCACCAAGCCTTGAATCAAACCCCCATCGTGGGGTAAGCTCGTCCCTAATGCTCATCCTATGGCGAGGTCAGAAGTGTCCGCTGGCAAACGGCATGATGCCAATAGCACAAACCTTATGTTTAAGCCAGTTGAATTTAGTATCTGTCCCCTGTCATCTCGACTGCACCCCGACGAAGTTCTGCAGCACCTCTGCATTCAGACCTCTTTGCCTGTCTACAACAGCCACTCCTTCGCGGCAGCGAAAAGACACAATAGCTCATCCGAGAAAACAATCAAACTGTTGTCTCGAAAATTGTGCGTGATACATGTGCACTAATTCCAGTGCCCTTCTTCCGTGTAGTGCAGTACCGCAAGCTACCCACCTAGCTACCTACCCACCCAGCCGCATGCATCAACGCATGAACGCATGCTCGTAAACTGACAATACTGTGCATCCGTACATGCATACATGAATACACACATGTGCACAAACGCAAAAACATGTTCACGACCAAGGCATAGCCAACTAGTTATACTTGCTAATGACTGTCTTGCCTGAAGCATCATCAGTAGAATGTCAGATCGGAGGCAGAGGAGGCCTCCTCGCTTCCGGCGCCCTGGCTCTCCTCTGCATGTGCCAGCCTCTGCTGAGCCTGGTCGAGCACTCAAAACATGGACGAGAAGATAAGAAGGCTGCTCGCGCGTGCTATCGAGCGGTGAGACGGGCACGGCGATTGTTGCTCTATAGATGGCCCCTGCGACATGTTGTTTCGCTGGAACCTTATGCAATCGGGGGCTGAAGTGAGCCTCTCCCAGGGACACCGAGAGGTCCACGCACTTCTGCTGCTCCTCCTGCAGTTGCACCTGCGTTGCCAGAATATAAAGCGTGGAGATGGGATCTCGCGACTTAGTCGTCTACTTGCTGCCAGGTGTGCGAGGCATCGGCAACAGCTGTGCGAATCGTGAACATTCGCGAACTACGTAGAAAAGCAGACTCGGCAGATTTTACCGGACTTGCTGTCCGGTTTTTCTGCACGAATGTCCCTCTACGTGTGTGTGTGTATGTGAGATCTTTAACGTAGAATCAGACCAACGCAAAAACAGTTTCTGTAGACCGTGTGGTTTAAAGCCCGTGTGGATGTGTATGGCAACAGCTGAGCCACCCCCCGCAAAAAGTGCTCACGTCTTAGTTGCGTTAAAGACTCCTAGTTGGTGGAGCCAAAAGACACACAAGTCCATTTTTTGCCTGCGCGATTAAAAGTTCGGGCTGGCGCTAGCCTTTTGCAAGCTGGCCAAGTAATGTACACAGCGGGAAGCCGAGACCTTGAGCTGACGATGACGAGGATTCGAGGATGTTGGTTACTACCAATGATAGTATCAGACACTACAACTACAGCTGGTGAAATATTCGTGGTGCTTTGTCAGTTTCTGCACCCAAAGGATTTGGGCTGCTGACCACTTTGGATCATTGACAGCGACCTCCCGCTCCCACCAGTAGGCCCAGAGTTAAAGACTCGGCTAGGCACATATCCACACATAAAGGCATATATGCCCATGATTATAGAGGTATAGTTGCTTACATGCATAGGGAGAATCATAGATACACTCATGTACGTACATTCGCTGCGCAGGCATGCTGCTCATGAGCTGATTGTATAACCCCTGAACGAACGACTGGCCAACAATCCTTGTCTTTCCCTTTCTCTGGTGAGCGAAGCACGCTTCACTGTGGATTCCAGGCTCCTGTGACCGCATTGGCAAATCGTGAAGCTGGCTTTTTGAGGCACACCCACAAAAGTTTGAACGGGTCTGCATGTCTATCTTTTATACACATATTCCCTGTGTGTATACATACAGATGCACAGAATATGAAGACCCAGCATATCTTCTTGTTGCGGACGGTGTTTGGCAAAATCTGTAATACAATGCAGTATGCAAGGAACCTACTATACTGAATTACCATGCATACAGTCACGCACTGTTCACGTTAGCTGTTGCCGAAAGAGTTCGTTCCCGGACTCCTCTGATGCACATTGCAGGCCGCGGAGGGCGCTGGTACACCGCTGGCGCCAAGTTGGGCGCCAAAACCTCAGCCAGGCGCAATGTGTGTGGGTTGAAAATGAGATCTGTGAAGAACAGTTGGACAGTAGAGCCACTGCATCGTGTGGCGAGGATCTACGGAGATGATCTTGCGGCAGCATCGCAGCATGTGGGGCAATGAAGAGCCGGGGCATTACCAAGTCGTCTTCTAACGGTGATGCTTGTGACTGCGAAGCTGCGCTGTGCTGTCTCTTGTGAACTGATGTTGGGCCGCGATCCCGGGAGGCACGCTTGACAGGATCCTTGCATCGCCGGGCTGATCCTGACAGTGAAGGCCACAGCTGCAGTCATATATTCCACTGAATAGTGCGTTGCTGCAGCCCAGCCCTCCCGATCGACCAGCGAAGTCTTGTCTCCTACAGCCTGAAGAGGAAGACCAGGCCTTGTCGCTGCAGGCGCAGCGGCGGAGTTCTGCCAAGTGCAGAGCAGACTGTACAGTAGCTCGATGAGTCCATGCTTCTCAGACTCTTCGGCCTGCGATGTCCGCGCCCCTGCGAGTGGGAAACAGGTCAAGCTTCACTCCAGGGCATCCGCGTGATAAGATCAAACTTGACAAAAACAGTCAAAATAGATTCCATTCCCCTCACACTGCCTGCAGACATTGGCATAGGGCTGTTGTGGCGGGCTGAACAGGCTTGTGCCGGCAGCCTCAAACCGAGAAAAAGGAGACAAAAGCCCTAGAACTCAACTACGGGCAACTAGGTCCTGAGGTCGTAAGGCCGGAGCAAGCTGGCTTGCAGCGCCTGTCTCTGAAGTGCTCTGAGGCAGTAGCTGTACCGGATGCTGGTAGTGGACGATCGGGGCTGGGCTACCTTCGGACAAGAGTCCAGGCAAATAATGAAGATGAAGCTGAGTAACCCCCATGTTCGACACGATCACCACCCCCAGCACCGCCAGCAGCAGCAACAGCAGCAGCAACAGCAGCAGCAGCCACCAGCATTGTCGTCATCGTCTGCTCGTCGTATTCGACAATCTTGGAGGCACACCAGGCCTGATCGTGACGCTGTCATGGCGTCGTTATTCACGGCCTCCGATGCCAGAAGAGACATCACTTTCGAACTTGGGCTGCTACAGCAGGTTAAGTAGGAATGGCGAAACGCTCTGGCGAGCTTTGAAGGTTTCTGTGCCTGCACGGCAGTGACCGCCGCCACGGCTGCCTGCCAATCCGCCAGAGGCTCAAACCGCTCCGAGGCAAGAAGCCCAGCGCAACAAAGTGCAACACTGAGAAGGTCAAAGGCAATGAGTGCATTGCTTGCCGCCTGCATGCGGGCATCGACGGTCGGCCTGGCCATGGTCAAAACGCGGTGGCTGCTGCTGGCAGCCGGTAGCCAAGCTGCTGGTGACTGCATATGCCAGTCTGCAGGCCTCATGACGTTGCCCATGCTCTCCGGCCTTGCGGGGGGGTGGTGTCTTGGCGCGCCAAGACGGACCAAGCATGATCGCAAGTTGTGGGGGCATTGCAGACTCTGCGCCGCTCAGTGCCGTGCAGCTCTCTCGGAGCCTCCTGCAAGAACATGCGTTGGCGCTGGACTCTTGCTGCCAGCTGGTCTGAAGAAAGTAATCAAACATCCCCCTCAGCTCCTGTACGAAGTCGGCCCTCATGCTGGCAAGGCCGTCCTGCAATCTGCAATCGTTATGGTGGTGAAGCCAGTCGTCAAAGACAATCGACATGTGGCCTCTACGATCCTCTTATCTCACGGCAGGAGCAGGTTTCAAGCCTGTATGACAAGATCTCTACATCCCTTCTGGTCCGTGGGGCTCTCGTGAATGGAGCGACTCCCACCTGCAAAAACAGGAAGCATCGATGCTGCCTGCTTCCATCAGGTCTAATCTGAAACTGTAGGTGCAACTGCTGCCCAGTTGCAAAACATATGGCACTCGCATGAACAAATGCCACGGCAACAGCTTTCCGCACTAAGAACCATCACAAGAACGTTGTGCACTCAATCGCATATGAGATCTCTCTCACTCTCACGCATTCCGAATGAACCTAGTGGATCCCATCCCCAATCGGAGCCGGACCTGCTCCAACTTGAACCTTGGACCCTGGATGTCGCGAGAGTCTCTACTGCTCCAGCCCAGGCCTGCCGCATCAGGAACCGACAAAGGAGTGGTCCTGCCGCATGGACCGAGCTCTACAGCTGAATTCGTTGCAATGGTTCCCCAATGGCCTTTGACAATGTAGCCTATTCTGCACAGTTCAGCTACGCGACTGCAGCCAAATCGCACTGCAACGATTCTGGCCCTTTTTTTCGAGCCTTCCGCCACCGAACGCCAAGAGCTTGGTGGAGCTACCACTGCTCTCTAGATGGCCTTGCTCGTCCTACTTTAAATCTTGTCTTGACAAGGAGCTTAAAGAGACTGGGCTTGGGAGCCTGGTCTTGGGCGGTCCCTCTGTTCCAACGGCTGCTCAGCTCACGCTGCAACATCGCGTGTGATTTCGTTGGGCTATGTCTCCAAGGCTCTCCGAAATTCGATTTCTACTCTCAGCCGCGACCGTAAAGCTGTCAGAAGGGCCGACCTCACTAGCGCCGAGGCTCTGCGATGGGCAGAAGAATCTCGTGCTAGGAGCAGCCCGATCATGCTGTCGTAGTAGCGGGCTCTCGGCAAATCCGCTTGTGAGATGAAAAAATGACTCGTCTTGTAAGTGGTCTGAGGCCGCTAAGTTTGCGTGGTCGACGTTTAGTGGAAACACAGACTTCACTGCCAAGCAGAAACCTTGTGAACTTTGCTGATGCTTTTCTGCTGCTGCTGTTGCTCGTGGTGACGACGACGATGGTGAGGTGATTCACGCTGATGAGAAGTACTACCTAACCTGTGTTCTTGCAGCCATTCTTTCTATCGTTGGTGCTAGTAGCACCACCACTATGGATCGGGCAGTAGGTTAGAGCAGTTGGTTGATGCACCGGTTTCACATCAAGAACATTGCCATACTAACTCTGCTCTGCAATGATCCCAACTCAATCCTACAACCTCCGCTGGTAATGATCGTGGTGTGCTAAGCAAACAGTCTGACGATCGCTTATGCACACATCAGCCGAATGAACACGACGCGCATTTATTTGTTCTAGTACCGCCGTCCTATGGGATCTCTCCTCTCCTACTCACAGGAGGCACAGGACTGACTGTATGTTGTTGCCGAACACTGTCCGTTTGCAGAACCTGCAACGCCTACGAAAGGAGCCAAGCCTACTGGAAGAACTTATTCCTTTTCATCCCCTTACACCTTGGAGCATGTCATGGGCGAAGCTGTGCGAGAAGGTGAGCAATTGGCTGCTCTGTCTTGCGCTGAGCAGCTTCTGTGCTCCGGCAAAGGAAGACTAAGACACGACCAAAGACACGGACGTTCTTGGGCCCTGGTATTTCGTGCTGGTTCGCGGGTCGCTGGCTTTGGCCAATGCTCCAGGGCCCGCCATCGGTGCCTCGCCTTTGGACACATACGTCGCAAGGCTCACTCCAGCGCACTTTGACAAACCAGTTTGTGCACCTGGCAATGGCACCATTTGCGCACTGTGATAAAACAAAAAGTTAGCAGCATCTCAAGGAACCGATGACCCTCACTTTTTTGAAGATGCGGCTCGCCCAAGCAGCTTTTGAATTATGGTGTGCCAGAGGCGAAATACGAGGGAATCAACTCAGAGATCTGCTGTCTGTATCATTCTGACTTCACCAAAACCCCCGAAGCGGCCTTCCAGTGAGATCTTTGACACTCGCGCCCTCGGCAACAAGGGCTGGTGGCAGGAGCATGTGTTTCAAGACATGGCGGTGCTTGTCGATCGCAGACTCTCATTGTCCTCTGTTATGCATCACTCGCACGAAGCTCCACGATGAATACCCGCGTCCTAAACCCTGGCACTGCTGCTTCACACGGCTCCACTTGACACAGCAACGGAAGCTAATTTCCCAAAGACTTAAAACAGGCTATGCTTCTCAATATGAAGGTCAATCAGTGCCACTCCAGGGGTCAGGCCGCAGTAGTAGGTGCAGTGACAGCCTGGGTGGGTAAGCAGAGAAGATGTGTGACAGTCTCAGTGACTCTGCACGCCCATGAAGCGATCTGTGCTTCTTGAACTTTCGCTTCTTCTTCGCACTTTGGGTTCTGGGACGAAGATGAAGTTCTGATGTCCGGGCAGCGCACGGCTGCAGCAGTTGGCCCTGGAGACAGGCTGCCCGCAGTAGCCGCATCGCTCCATCCTTGCATGTGGTGACTCTGAGCAGTTGAGCACGGGAGCAGACGCACGGGGTGAGATGACCGGGGGCTAGTAGCACACGGCTGTTTCTACGGTTTCCACAGAATACTGATGATATGGAGATCGTGAGACCAGGATATGCAAGAATCTTGGCAATCATCGCCGTGCCGAGCACCCTCGCAGCTACTGCAGTCCTGCTGTAAACCGCAATAGGGTGTCCGCCCTACCACGATGACAGTGGATGAAAACAAGCGTAACCGTACCAACAGTAGCACTGACAGGGCACCAGCAATACAGGGATGCCAATAATGAAGTACACCAAGAGCAACTACAACTACTGAGACATAGCTATCAGTAATATCGCCATGATGATGGTGGCAGTGACTGCGTGGCAACTATCGCATTTATGATCACTATGAAAGATAAGCAACTCATAGCTCTTGGCTCCGGGCCCTGCTCCGCACTGAGCACACTTCGAAGCGAGACCGTTGCCTTGACGCATTGATATTCGAGGGGGACTTAGCTTGAGGCGGGAGTGTGATCGGCACAATGAACAGCTCGGCTGCCTCCGTTAATAGCTCCAGTCTGACGAATCTTCGTCTTGTTGTTAGCATCAAGAAGATTGGAGCAACCATGAACATATGCTGATATGGGCAACGGTGCATGCATAATTCATATGATGCTGCAGATGCTGTTAAGACTGCCCATGTACTACAGACCGTCACTGTGAGCATGGACATTACCAACACTACGAACAGTGTTAAACTTGAAATTCCAACATTGCTGGTACCACCAGCGCAGATGATAACCAATACGCCGATGGTTGCCGGTTTTCGCATCTGCATAAACTGGACTTGATTTGCCATACACACGGCTACTATCTCAAAAGTGCCCACTGAGACCACTTTGTATACTTCCTTGGTTCTCAGCAGCTGGCATTGGGAGCACTTGGCGCCAAAGCCTCCATAGCCGTTCCTCGGCGTTCCAGGCTGTCAAAGCGACAGAACAGAACTGAACAAAGCGCCTCATGCCGGTGTCTAAGCTTCGTGCGCATTGCCGGTCATAGGCGGTGCCTCCCATGGCATGTCCCGCCATGCAGCACAAACGCATTAGATCCGAGGGTTTGAGAGAGTTCTTTTTCAGGAGGCGAGATGTATGCCATACAATGCCATACAACCGGAGGAGAGCTTCCCCTTTTTTCAAATTTGGTGATTCCATCGCTCGGGTCCGGATAAAGCCTCATGGGATTCGGGAGACTGCAGTAGGGTCAAACGGAAAAACCCGGCTTCCATCCCGGAGGCCTCCCGCGGCTGAAGCACTTCCCGGTCTCGATTGCCATTGCGGCTCTTGTGCTGGAGGCCCTCGTCTGCCGCCCTCGCAGCAAAAGCACACCGTCACACTGCAGTGTGAGCAGAGGAGAGGCGGCCTGTGCCACTGCAAAGCATCGTTGTCGCGGTTGCCAGTCAGCTTCAAGACCTTGGAGGCATCCTGCAGTCCGGGTGGCAAGGCGCACGCTCGGTACTTGCCGGTCTTCGCGCTCTTCGGCGCTTCCTCCTTGAGTTCGGAGAAGCAGCCAAGGGCTTTCCAGCACTTCGCTCCTCGGCTTCAGAACTTCCGCTTGCCCCAACCGCACCTGCTCTGCGGCGGTGGCAGAGTACCCTGATCTTGGCACCCAGCGCGACTTGATGATGTCCACCTGGCGAAGGTGTGCAGTATGGGAAGATGTTGCATAAGATCAAGAGAGGTCTGAGATGAATCTTTTGATGCTACAGTAAGGCTTATACCCAGCTTTGTGCCTTCAACCCCGAGTCCTCCGGTATTCCGCGCAGCGCCTCGAGGTCGAGATCGACGGCACGCTGTTGAGAGCAGGCCTTGAGTGCCTCAAAACAGAGGGTGGAGGGTGAAGGGAGCCGAAAGCCGAAGCCCCTGAGCCTAAGCCTGTCTAAGTCTGTCCGGTGCTTGCCATGGGCTTTCCGGGCTCAGCCTCTGAGAAGAGGCCCGCAGCTGCTTTGAATCTCCCTGCCTCCCGCAAGAACTGAAAAGCTCAGAGGAGAGAGATCAGCAGCACAATGGGGAAACACACATCACTGTCGAACTGACTATGGCTGTCTTGACTGTGACCAGGGTTACAGGGCCAATGGGAATACTACAATCACGGGTGCTCCCAGCACGGGTACTACTAAATGCAATTGCATCTGGCGGTCGCCTAGTCCAAAGCACGAAGTGTCTCAGCGGCCGACGGCCGAAAGCAAACGCAGCAAGTTGCCACAGGCGCCCGCTCATTGAAGAACGAAAGTCGGGATTCAGGCTCCGCCTTCACCATCTGATTGCCGCGCTCGATGTACTCGTGCCTCGCGGCAGCGAGAGCAACACACTTTCCCACTGAAGCTTCAAGGAAATACATCACACTATACAGGAGCCCCCCAAACCCTAAACCCAAAACCCAAAACCCTAAAGCCCAAAACCGTAAACTAAAGATGGCAATTTCATGCTCTGCTCTTCAGCGCACTGAGCCGCTGACATGTCCACCGGCTCTCCATCGTTCGCGAAAGCAGGGTCCTGGGTAGAAGGCCAGAGGTGACCGAAACCCTTTTTCCCTTCTCTTACCTTTGGTGAATGGAGGAATGGAGTAAAACTATAACTACTATTACTACCATTCCCTACTAACCAAAGGCAGGTTCTTGGAGCTTGGGTTCCTTTTGTTTCTTTCTCGGGGCATCTTCTATTCAGGACTGTGCATGAGAGCCCTCGACTTCAGGAAGCAAGCCGTTGTGTAAGAGTGAGCTCGTAAAGGCACGGGGGTGGAATGCGAGAGACAGAGAGGCTGTGAGGCAGTCTCCAAACGGAGGTGGGGAGTGCGGGCAGAACCTTATTCATGGCCTGCTTGCTGCGTAGGGGGCTCTTCCTTTACTTCTTGGCATTTATCTAAGGCCCGTCTCTCCCTCTCTGTCTCTCGGGCTGCTTCTCTCTAACCTCGCTGCCCTTCTTGTAGAAAGCGGGCTGCAGAACACGATGACCGATGCCACCAACAGTCCCCAACAAGCGAAGCTTCATGCTGCAATGCCGGCGACGGTGGACAAGACTTACCGCGCCCGATAAACCAGTGGCAACAGATCAATCCTGGACTTTTCCTCTGCGAGGCGGGTGGTACGAATCGATCTACACTTCCTGCTGATAAACACTACACGAATCTGAGGACAGGCTATGGACACATTCTGGTCTCTGACCAAAACATGTGCAAAGCACCGCTGTGGCCGCCTACATGGTGTACCAATGCGACAGGAGGACTCTACGGCGCAAGGCGGTGGCTCGTCAGTCCTTGGACCCGAGACCGCCTTTGTGGGCTAAGGGTCCCGATTTCCAGCGAAAGGCCCAAGTCCGGCCTCTTCGAAGTTCGACTGTTGCCACGCATGTTTCTTGCCCAGGGGTGTAGAGAAGGAACGCATCATAGAGACGGACAGAGGGCTTGCGAACCTCGAATGCGAAACCTTGAACAGCCTCCGGCGGGTGGAACTTGCTGCTGTGTGTGCAGATATTGCAGATACTAGATCGGAGTAACAACAAACAAGCCTTAAACAAGCACTCCAGCAACATGCATCAACACTCGTAACCATCAATGACTGTATAACTGTCTGGGGGTTCAAGCATCAGTTGAATGAAGTTAAATGAACCATGTGCTTAACAGTGCTCCTAACTGCCAGTGCCTGTGTGATCAAAATCTGTAGCACATGTTGATACCAAGACTGCAGCTCATGTGCTGGAAGGTAAAATGCATCGTGAGGACAACGAGAGGCATATGAATCAGGCCTTAGAAACTTCTGGACTTCGAATACTTACCAAACATCGGTGGCTTCTCCCGCAGCTCATGTTGCTGCACATTCCACGCTTCATGATCTCGGAGGCTCCACAAATAAGTACTTGGAACAAGGCTTTCCAGTTTGGACATATGAGTCGACACTTGCGTGAGCTAGCAGGACGGCATGTTTCTTCTCAGAAACAAGCAAATGGCAGTCTCTTGGAGGAGTCAATCTTGGCAGATCTCTGCAGACTCTACAGGGGTCAGGATGCATCTGATTCGAGGTCTTCGACTCGTCATAGGGTCACATAACCTCGCGTCTGCTGCTCGCGACTTCCAGTGCTTCGGACCAATCCGGTGCGGCTCATTCTAAGCGCGTTGACACCGGTACGACTGCGAGATGCCAAGCAGAGTCGATTGATTGCTGTTGCCGCACTGAGCCACTATTTCCTACCCGCTAATGTTACCTGGAATTCAACTCCAGGGTTATCATTACAAAAGAGCATCCCGAGCGGACACCTGTCGTGGTGATAAATTATGCCACAATGACCACCCTTGAAGCTCTACAGTAAGACGCAAGCATGGATGCGAAAGCTTGGTATCAAGTGCAGTCGTGCGGCAGGAAACGCGCCAGTGTCTCAGCGCTTCGTTTGACGATGAGAGGGCCAGTCTCTGCACGATCAAGAGTTTGTGCTTGCATGCCAGCAAGGGAGCTGGGGTCACCATCGTTCGAGGAGCACACTGAGACAATCATGGCAGGAAAAAACACCGCAACTTCAGATATCAGCAGGAAGTGAAGGGGCTGGAAGGCCGTGTTGAAGCCGCCGTAATCTCTGACAGGTCATCTGAGGCAAATTAAACTGACTGCATCGTCTGAGCAACTGCTCGGGGGTATTCAATGATTGATGTATGTCGCTTGGAGCCTCCAAGTATGGCGAGAGCTTTTTTGCAATTCAGAACGTTTCTTCCTTTTTTCATGTTCCTGCTCGCTGTTGCTAATGCTGCTGATCCTGCTTTCGCCATTGCCCATAATTGCTGGTACTCGAAAGCTGATGCTGTTGCGACGGACGATGTTGGTCCTCGCTATCATTAGAACCATATTTGACACTCCAGATCTCGAGCAAGACAATGACTCATGATTGAATCAGGTTTGTCATTGCTTTTCCCGTCCTGGTGGTAAGGATGATAGAGTTTCGCCTACTGTACTTGGCAGTTCCCCAGCACTTCTCATGGATGGTGCTGCAGTAGTTGCGCCCGTGATCTTTCTGGTTGACAGCATGATAGTTTTCATGATATGACGACTTTTATGCGCCTCTGATTTTGATAAGGATAGTGGATACTTGTGTCACGGTAGCTTCATGGCCTTGCTATCTACAGATGCACGACTGTCGTGCCCTTGGCACCTGGGGGACAGCCCTGAGCTGGCAGCGTCAGCCATGAGGAAGCGCTGTCGGATGAGAGGCTTACATTTCAGTATGAGGGGGTCGGCCGTGGCCACCTGCCGGGCACGAGCTACGACGTGTCAACTCTGGCTCAGAAGCAGCATCTATACTATATACCCGTGAAACTACTATAGTTCGTTGCGAGCTTTTCCATTCCTGAGCCTGAGTGGACCTGACTTGAAGGTAGCTGTCGCGGTTCGGAACGCATGTGTGCGCACACGAGAGTCACCTTCGCGACACTAAAGACTTGTCCTCTGGAGCGGAAGCTGCGCAACAAGCAGCGTGGAAACAGATTCGTCTTCCCCTGCTATCTGAATACCTTATTTAAGTCATGGCAGCTGATTCATTCCGCTTTGTAATGGCAGCCACCCTGACCTCGAGACATCTTGGGTGATGGGCATTGGGTGCGGGTGGCATGCAATCTGTTCCATCACTGCTGGCACAGCTGGGCTACCAGGTGGATGAGTATGAACTGTTTTGTCCGCACATCCGGTCCTTAGGAGGATGTGCTGCGAAAATCAGGAGTAAATTGACCGAGCCCCGACCTGGATCCGAAACAAATACGCAATCCATGGTTGCTCTCACTGACCTTGACGTGTGAGACATGATTCTTGTCAGAGGCCCGGCCGCGATGCTGAAGTATCGCTGGATGGCGAAGACAGCACTCGTGCTGCTTCAGCCGACTCAGCAAAAAAGACTCTCAGACATGTCCTGCCTCCGAGACTTTAAGTTGGAACCCCCTCTGTCTGCTTGCTTGAAACTCAGACCCCCGATCTCGATCAGGTCTCCCAGGACATGCCTTAAAACTTGTCAGTTCATGGTTGTGTGGGCTCTGGATGGATATGCACGCCTTGACGACGGCGGCCGAAGGACCTCTGGCTCTTCATCTCCTAGGAAGTTTGGCAAGGCGAAGCCGGCCAAGGGAGCCGGCACGCAGAGGCCAGAGTCTGCGGCGGTGGTGAATTCGTTCGTCCTGTCGTGCCCACAGGTTGCCCGGGACAAAAGAGATTCTTGATATGTGTGAATATATAGATATACGTAGACTCTGTTGCGCACATAATTCACCCACGTTCTGCTAAGCTATTACTGGTTGTGCTTCATTGTACCATTCTGCCAGCTGAGATCCCCGAGCATTGAAAGACCATACCAGAAGCATGCCGTTAGGACCCGCAAGTAACGACAACTGTCACATGGGAACGGTCCTGAATGCTTGGGGAAACACAGGTCGCAACTAGTCGTTCTCGGTGTCTGTCCAGAATTTACGCCATGTTTGAAGAGCACTGCGACCAGGACCACCAGGACGAGGCGACCGCCAGGACAAGAGACTGGCAAGCTACCCACACGACAAACGGGAGACCATCAAGAGACCAAACCAACAGAGCAGCAGGCAGACGACCAAGATGCTTCTCCCAGGTACTGGCACATTTAGAACCACGCCCCGGCTGCTTCCACCAAGTACTGGCGGTATTGAAAAGGATTCGAGAGCCTCGCTCCTGGTCATGGCTTGCCCAGGGCTCCTTTAGAAGCCCCGACCGTGTCTCTCTCTCAGAGCTTGCCGCTATCACTAGCACCACAAATAAGAGGCTTTTCACAGAGAAGAACAGAACCATAGCTACGAATTGCACACAGCAGAATGGCTCTCCCCCAAGTACTGACGGCTCCAAGACAAGCGCTAAACTGCTTTTGCGGAAGTACTGGCGCGTTTCGGGAAAATCAGTCTTATGCTTCACCCCCATAGCTTGCGGGATCCAAAAGATCCAAAACGACACCTGAAATCCTTTTCCCCAAGTAGTGCTGCGATTTAAGGCTTCCGAGAGCCCACATTGTCCATGTTTTGCAGTTTACAATGGATGGGGCGCGCGGCCACGCGGCTTCGCTGTATATAGCAAGACGTCAGCGAAAACTATGCACCCCTAAACGGCGGGTCCTTTCGACATACATCCAATCGCACGTCCGACACACACTCAGTTGCTACACGCATGGCCAAAGTAAGCAAGAGTACAGTACATGGCTCCTGGTCCCAAGACCGCAGACGGGACTCTTCAATCCGGGTCTAGGGGCCCCGCTTTTGTTGCCGTCGCTTCCACAGTGGCGAAGATGAGATATCGTTGATGCCGGGTCCTGCACGGCTTCAACATGCTAACTGCCTTGTGGTGTACAGTTCTCTACATGCAGGCACGGTTTGCTTAGGCAGCTCAACTGCAGTGTCCTCGTTTGCCTCCTGCCCCTGGCAGCTGCAAATATCCCTGGCAAGCGTGTTTGGTACTGCAACATCTGGTGTATCAAGAACCCTGCTGGCCGGAGGAACTAGCGATCCTGCTCACCTGCTTCAAGCCAAGGCTGGGGGCAGATGCTAGAGACACTAGTGAGCGGGAGACAGACACAGAGATTAAAGGAAGAGTGAAGGAAGAGAGCGAGCGACCAAGCCGAAGCGAGTTAATTAGGGAAGGGGAAGGGGCGGGCAAAACACAAAGCACCCGCCTTCCCGCCAACCGGTGTGCCACCCGACAGGTCGCTGTGCGTCACAACGCTGAGCTGCCCGTCCTCCGCCCAGCTCCGTTTAGAAAGACTTTGCGGAGCTAAGGGCCCATGGAATTTTCGGGACTGTACCGTGCTCCTGTGCTCCTGAGCTTGTGAGCTTCTGGGCAACACCTAAGGTGGATATTGGAGTCCTTGCTGGCCAGTGTGGACAGTGTTTCTTATCCTGCAGACCTTCGCTGAGCCAAAACCAAATCGACTGAAAACCTCGCTTAACCGGACAGGCCAATTTTGCGATGTGCCTTTAAACCGTGTATGCAAACCTGTCAGGACAAGGACGTGCCAACCTGAAGCAACGACCTTTTGCGTAATATGTGGTAGCTAGATGTAATTAGTGGGTGGTAGGGCAACTCAGGCATTTGTGGGCCATGCATGGCTAGAATGTGCGCAAGCTCTATATTGAAACGACGTGAAACGAGGCATGACAACGGCTTCGGGGCGTACTAACAACTTTTTGGCTGTGATGTGTCTTAGCCTTCGGGATAAGATGTCGGCAGGACGCAGTCGCTCTATCTGACTTGCCCAATCGAGTGCCGACAACTCTGCTCACGCAACGGACTCACTCCCTGATGACTGGTTTCCAACTTAAAACATCGCCGTAGCAGTGGAGGACGAAGAACAAAGAGATGATGCAAACGGCGGGACCAGGAGCAGCATGTCGGATCTAGAAAGCTCTTTCTGACACTAGCTGGTGCCAAAGTTGAGCTCGCCTCCGTGGCCATCGTCGTCGCTTCGGAGGCCTCGTAGACCCCGGACCGTCCATTGCCCTTGATGACGGAGAGCAAGGTCTGACGACGGCGACAGATGTCCACTACTTTGAGCACTGAGTTTCATGATCATCTGCAACAAACGAGAGCGTCGAAGGCACAGTATGACACCCTTTGAAACAGCTATATACTGGACTTCACTCGAATGCCAACATGGTCCTAATGCTTCATCAGCTCGGGACATGCCTGTGGCTTCGCATCACCCGCCGGAAAGCCACCTCAGGCAAGGCCATACAAACATAGCAATGTTGTACCAAGTGCGAAATATGTCTGTATGTATGGTTGCACATGTGTACATAAAAAACTAACTGTGCAAAGACGCAGCGCTCATCGTGCTTTGGTCATGCAACCATAGCAGAACAACACATCGGTTTTACTTCTTCCATAGCGAAGATTCGGGTACATGTGTGTGTGTGTGTGTGCGTGCGTGCGCGTGTGCATGGGTGTGTGTGTGTGAATCATTTGAGCAGCTCGAATCAACATAGACACTGAACTTTCACAGGATAGTTCACTCATCATGCGCCTGCCAACCCTACGCGTGCCTGTCATATGTAGACGTGTAAGTACGAATTACATACATACATCTAGTCTTTGAACATCGGTTTGGATCCTGGCTCGCTATGCCGGTTTAAACGACTGAGCTGATGCGACACACCGAGGCACAAGGGAGCAATGCAAATGTTCGGAAATTGCCCAATCTGTAGCTATCTTTTTCTGTGTCGCGTTCCACGACCCTCAGTCCGCAAGCGCGATCCTAATCTCGAAACACGAACCCCTCAAGCCTATAATCATCGCGAAGAGTCAGCGGACATCCTTTGTAAGGGGGATAGGTGTATAGCGCAATTGGATTGGATATGCCGACGTGACGTTCAACTGCGATGCATATCCACTTGTACGACATACAATAAGATGTCTAAGCTCTGTTGGACACTCAACCTGTCGGTGTCTCGGCGTGTTGCATCGGCATAGATCGAACTCTTGAAGCCTCTTTGCTCACACTCGGAAGTGCAAACGAGCATAGGCATATTGAGCCCGTACGCATCAAGATACGAGGGCACTTACGTGCGCACCCCCACGTCGACGCACGTACACAGAAACGCACGCACATGCACGTCTGTAAACACATACAGGCACATAGGGCGCATGCACACACGCCTCTCACCCGATATATCTCTTTTTTCTGTATTTTTCTATAGAGAACATACATACACATGTACACACAAAACAACACGCATGCATACGCACATGCATACATAACATGCATCTTCTCATCCTCAAAAAAATATTCACACAGACACGCGCGCTCACACACACACACCAACAACGTATAACATGCATACCTACCTCATACCTACGCACAATGTGCGTATGTATACGTATATCTATGTGTATATGTGTATGTGTGTATGCATGTATGTAATGTAACGTAATGTCATGTGTGGATTTACATGTGTACACACACATGTATATATATATATACACATATATATATGTATATGTATATATGTATGTATCTTTGCTTTTATGTTTATGTAAACACACAGTATGTGTATAGAAAGATGCAGAAGCATATATGTATATGTACATACACATGCATGTTCATATCCATGTACATGCTATTACATCGACATACACGCACACATCGGACATACCTGAAGTGCCTGATGCACAAGGAGGGTCATAAAATCAGCCCCCCTCCCCCGGGCCTGCCGTGGGAAGCTGTAGGCGACTGAATGCCGGAGCGTAAGCAGGCGCAGGCACGTGCACCTTCCGGTTTGATTGAACTTCTGGCGCAGGATTCTGCAACTCGGGATGCCGTGGATGCCACATCACATACCGCTTGTATGTGAGGGTTGTTCTATACCCTTGTTCCACGCATGCCAATTAGGATCCTTGCGCTTCGCCCTTGCGCGTTCCTTGCGCGTGCTTGCGTGCGCGAGGCTTTTCGAAGCCTAGGGTTTGTTACAGTGGTTTGTTGACCTTTGGTGGCTTCGAGTCTAAGCTTCGGCTGCGGGTAAAACACTGGGGCTTCAAGGCTCAAGGAGTGGGTACAATGCTGCTGAGTATCACTCTTGAGTCAATCTTAACAACAAGCCTTGCGCACACCTTGCGCTCGCCCTTGCGCGCGATCGAAAGGGTGTGCACTTTTTCAAGCGACCGAGTTTTTGCTAATCACCCTCCCCAGTATTGTCAAAAGAGCCTACCAAAAAGAACAACGCTCATGTGATGCAGATCTCTGTCTCTCTCTCTCTCTCTTTACAAAAATTTGTTCAAGCAAAAATGCATGAATGGAGACAAGTCTTATGTAGCGACAGAGAATGACACATACTCACGCCGATACCTCGCCAGATGATTCGACATCTTGTTGTCTTTCTCTCGCTCTATATCTGCATTTATCCGTAAACACATGTAGGATATCAGGAGGCTCCACGCGTACGTGAGATGAGATAGACGGATAACGACAAGATAAAGTAAGAAGGGAGGTCGCAGAGTTTAATGTTATTTATGCGAGGTACCAGTACAGCAAGGTAAGCAACAGCAGCGCAAGATTGCACACCCAGCAATACACAGCACAAACGAATATCACGTGGTGACCTTTCAATGCAACTCCTGTGTGCAAGCGCAAGCAAGCTGTAGCTGTAGCTTTAATGTACAGCTCACGATTGAGACGCAAGACGAACTAGCAGACTGGCAGCACTTACTAGTACTAGTCGAAATTTAAACAGGCGTGTCCAACACGTGATGTTATGCAGGAACCATGATTGTAATTTCGATGACGGATGACGAGCTGTCCTGATGAAAACAGCTCGGGACAAGTGCCCCGACCTCTGCTTCTCTCCCAGGTGAAGGTGGCATGCCCGGCACGCCAAGGGTCTGCCATCAAAGCATGTCGCAGGGCACGCTCGGGACTCGAGAGTCTGCAACACGACTTACGACAGCCCTCTTGGCCCCAGGCTCGAAGCTAGCTTTCCATACTTTAGCTTTCCATACTTATAGCCCATTCTAACCCCACAGTACTTATACTACCCATGAACCTCCAAGTAGGCATTCAAGGCCATTGTGCTCGAGCGATGGCTGAACCCCAGCCTTGGCCCAGTGTGGCTTCACCTTGGGCATTCTGTGCAGAGAGTCGTTCTCCTGACGTGGCAGGGTACTGTACTAGGGTACTATACCAGGGTTCGGGGGAACAAGGGTGGGCAGCACATCCAGTGCACAAAATCTCTCTGTCACGCCCTGGCCTCCAGGCCAAAAACCCAGAGGGCAGGGTCTGGTCCTTGAGTGCCTGAGGAAACGTGAACTTCCTCTTGATTCTGCCCTCCACTTGGAGAAAGAGATTACCACTAGAGAAGCTGCAAGCTGCTTCTCTTTTCTAACGTGCATCGCTGCTCTCAGAGACAAGGGGGCTACTTGGCCCATGCTCTCACCTTCTCTTGCGGCCGAGGCTCCATATGAAGAACTGCCAGTCGGCAGTGGGCTGCCACCCAATCCCTTTTGCCTGCGACGCTCTCCTGCACAGAGTGCTGCGATTCTGGCGCTCCTGAAGATACCATAGCGACTGGATGAGCAGGACCAATATCGGTCGTGAGAGGCTCTCCGCCTGAATGGTGTGGAGTTGTGGTGGATGAAATATTCACGGAATTTGTCGGACTTCGCAGATTTGCTCTGACAAGCCCCCTGCCAGAAGCCGCCCTCGTCAGATCTTTTCACGTACAAACGACACACACACACACACACGCACAGACACAGACACAGACACTAACACACACGGCTTTGACCCTGCACAGGCAAAGACTCTGCTTGGCCTGAGAATGCCTTCAGCAAGTACTTCACGCGGTCTTCGCCTAAGAAGCTTCTTCGGCCTTTTTGCTGCTCTCGACTAACCCAGCTAACTAGCTCTAGGTCTGTGAAGTAATTTGTGGGGCAGCTTCGTCAGGCAGGTATGTCAATATGGAAAATTCTGCAAGGCGCGGTGATCCATACCGAGGCCACTGCCAAGCTTGGTCTTGGCACTGAACTTCCTGGCGTGATGCTATGGGCTCTATTCGTGTAGTCGAGGGCTTGAGCTGTTTCACACTGTTTGTTCCTTGCTCCAGGGATGATGATAAGCTATTGCCAAGTAAATACCCGAGGCCTTACGCGCATCTGTATACCCGCCCGGTTCGGCTTGGAAACCTGCCATGTCGCTCTCTTGCATCGTGAGGAGCTCACGTACTGAAGCCAGAATGCACCCAAGTTGAGGGATAGGAAATTTAAAAAATCCAAAGTTGGGTTGCAGGGGAAGCTCGCCCCTAAGTTGGCAAGCTGGTGCGCTGTTGTCGACGAAGCGAAAATGCTGATTCTCTGTAATATAATCATACCAGTGCTAAGGATGAGGTGGTTTCGTGTGCTCTGCGGGTAGCAACAATCCAAGAAAGGAGGATCCCGTTTCATTCGAACTCAGCTTCTGCATCTTGGAACTCTGAGGGCAGTGTCCTTCAACCGCAACCTTTTGTATTACATAAATACTGCTTAGCACGCGTTGCACATCATGTCATATCAGATATTGTAAGTCTCGAGTGCCCGCTTCTCGCTTCGAGGCCCGATTGCACGGGGCAAAACATCTCTGCGTATTGCATTGCTTGAGACCATCAACATTCTTCAGTGCTATTCCTGTTGGCGAAACTCGCATTTAATTGCCAACATCTGCCCCTGTACGCTTGAACAGGTACCTCTCCTGATGAATGACTCAGAGGGCGTCCATTTGGGTTCATCCTACTCCGGAGACGTTTTTCGTTGCACGGACGTCCCCAAAGCACGTTCTTTCTCTGAGCCACATGCTCAATTCGTCGGTTATGACAACCCCAAGGCAACTTGCAGCATCTCGAAGTTTTTGTTCCAGGGAAACGGTTGCACAAAGAAGCAGACACTTCGACGTGAAACAACTGCTGGCACCCTGAAACGGCAAATGCTTTTCTCTTTCCTGAATCCCGAACCCACACCCGACCCAAAACCCAACTCGCAATTCAGCTGCAGTCCTCAAGCTGGATGTAATCCGCTTGATCATGCTCTCCTTGCTTCGGCGGGCCGAGCAGAAGTCGATGTTGATGCTGTCAACCTTCCATCCTGTCCCAGGGTGCAGCTGGCAATTAGACAACAGGCACCCTTCAAGTGGACACTGCCGTGTCTTTGCTGCAGAGCCCATTTTGCATCGACTCCCTCAGCCCCAAACATCCTGGCCGCAGCCCCATAGAAGTCTCAGTGGAATCCACGGCCCCGCCTTGTGCCTTTGAGAGCGTACGAAGCACAACACGCTCCACGTGCTTGTCGTCGCTGCGTTCTGAACTGATGATGGACCATGCGTCTCCTAGCGGCGCTGCACTGCTGAGACAAGTACCACAATTTCTCTGCCCTTGCCATGAGAACTTCTGGCAGCACCGTGCTGTGTATCCTTCCATGCCTACCCAAGTCGGGATTGGTTGAGATTTCGGGGCCATATGCTATAGGCATCTACCTGCTTGCTATTCTCGGCTAACAGTTCGTCAACTTGAGCTCAAAACCCCAGAAGCCTCCTGCTTCTGGCGAATTACAACACCTCTGTAGCACATCCGAACACCGTGCGCCCAAGAACGTCCTGATACACTCGCAGGCTTTATGAGGATTATGAGCCGGGAGGCCTCGTGACGGCACAGACTTAGGACCATTACAAGATCCGCTTCCCATCGAAATGGGAAGCAAGAAGAAAGGACACTGTTCGGGAGGCCCAGGACCACATGACTTTGCTAGTGTTTCGGTGATTCTATTCCTTTGCTTTTCCTACTTCGTATCGTAGTAGCAGTCATATGATCAGAACCATGGTGACCAGTCTCATGCTGCTAACCCTGAGCCGCTAGTAAAACTAAAACCCTAATTGTACTATAGTAAACCCTAAACCCTAAAGCTATACTACTATCAAAACCTTAACCCTAAACCTACTCAGAGACTTCTTCAACAAGCGGAGTCCTGGCCCTGGAGGTCGCACCCTGCTGGCCATGAGGACCCCTCCGGGCCTTGGCGGTTCTGTGGATGTTTCGGACTTGTCCCCGAAACGGGGAACGGGGTTTGGGGTACATCAACATCATAATGTATTCGGACTGCACTAGGGCACACAGCTCCAACTCTTGACGCTTAGTAGCCTCTACCCATCACATATGTAGATTAGGTTCCCTATCGCTGGATGCTGAGCATCGCCTTGCTTGCAAGACTATGCGCGGGTTCAATCTTGACCTATAGGGCCTGTATCAATCGAAGTTTCACGGCTTGGGCCGGTCTTCCTGTGCCTAGGCTTTGCGGAACTGTTCGGTTGCATGACAGTGCAACAAAGGGCTTGTCAGCCAGAAAGAATGAGCATATGTTGAAAAACAAAACACCACACACGCCTGAGACCCCGTGCTCCACTGCTCGAATGTCCTGCGTGCCAGGAAGAAGCGACGCTGCAGCAGCGACCTCAGCTCCAACTACTCCAAACCGGCGTCCTAGCTGCAAACTCGTGGACTGTAGAGCTTGCAAACTTTGCCACCCTGTGCTGCCCAAGCCACGCAGTCGCCGTGTGTGACCACCAGGAAATTTCTGGCCTGGCATGCGGCCCAACGCCAATTGAGAATTCGTAATCACGGGATTGCGTGGGTGCCGATGGGCTCAAATCTATTCGGTTTAGTCAAGACCCTGCTGGCAAGTCATCATACAACACCAGCAACAATACTCATTCGTGGAACGTACTAGCATTGGACCTGGATGAGTGGCACGATTAACATCACCCTTACCCCGACTATGTTACTTGTACATTCTACCACTACCACCGCCGCCGCCACCACGACTGCCACTAGCTGCTGCCACTACGACTAATCGTGTCACTGTCAATGTTACTACAGTTGCTGAGCCCCGGTGCCTTGTCCGTACCTCTCTGGACGTAGTGAAGGAAGGACTCGGCGAACCGCTGCCGGCCTGGACGCACCCAAATCGCTGCAACAAGTCAAAGCTGCAGATGCCTGGGGTCTAGAGCTCTAAGGCCTGACTTGAGATTACATCTCCGACGCTCCCCCCCCCCATATCAGCTGTTTATACACTCACGACTCACGAGCTCAGCAAAGATGACTGCAGTCTTTGCCCTCGTCTGCCTTCGGGGATGGTCTCAGGCCACTGCGGCTGTGTCCCGACCTCAGCTACTTCACGCCGTGACCGTGAAAATGGCCGTTGCAATCATCATCGTTACTGCTTGCGTGTCTTTGGGTGCGGAAAAGGATTACAGATCGGATTCCCATCAAGTGTGTATAACACTGACTGACCTCGACTTCTGGTGCTGTGAACATTACATGCTCTAGACCCTTAGCCAAACCCTGAAGCCCGGCGCACTATTCAATTCCCGAAAAGCCCCAAACCCGAAACCAAACCGTGAATACCCGGTGAAAGGCTTCACACAAGGGCTCTGGGTGTCGGACACAGACCGGAGCAACCCGGTGAACTCCTCGAGCCTTACACTCCTGCACAAATGTGAGGCGAAGGGGTGGTCTTCTAGGGTTTTGACTTTGGGTAGGATTCAAGCTTCTTGCGGACTTGCTATTCAGCTGCGTGCCTCCAGGATGGTGTTAAAATCTCGGTAGACATGCTCCGGCTGCTCTTTGCTGATAACGCTGGGGCCGAAGATTTCGCCGCAAGACGCATCGAACATCAGGATTGTCCTGACATGCAGCTGGCATTCGATCGCACGTCTTGAAATGCCGGGCAAGTAGAGCTGTATGCGACCATTTTGGCCAGTCGCGCAGTCTGCGAGTTCATTGCTGGGTTAATACAACTAAGAAGACTCTGAGCTGTAGTGCAAAGGCAGCACATGCGGCAGGTTCTGCGGCTAGACGGTAACAGAGCCATCATGCTTCAAGACTGTCTGGTAGCCTGAAGCATTGACATAAGCGGATATAAGTGGAGCTTTGTCTTGGCTACTTCGTATGATGACAGAACTGCGCAATTGACGAGACCAGGTGACCAGACAGACGGAAGAACAGCAAGAGGGAAAGAGTGATGGCGCTCTCGCCAGTGCACTTGCAACTTCTGTCCGAGACAAAGCCGAGCATCGAAGGGCCGAGAACTCTGCAAATCGATGCGGCTGTCTGCACGCACCGCAAGTATGGTGAGGAGACGACTACCTGAGTGACATGTCAACTGCATGCCACGGCAGAGCTGGTGAGCTTCAGCTGAAGATGCGGATGAGTACGCAAGATTCGCATGATGTCCCTCCAGCCCTCCAGCAAGGCATCCGAATTTTCCTTTCCATGGTCTCGCACCCTGCTACCTGTCAAAACACCAAAAGCTGAAGAGTTCTCGAGCAAGGCACATGAATCGTAGTGTCGTGCTGGTCCACAAAATTCTTGATGCTGTGAGCAGTTTCTATCGCTCCCGCCTCTCCATCATCACCTGCCATGACAAGGTGCCTTCGTCAATGATGTAACATAGCACTCTATAACCCGTGGCCTACAGCACAGGAGCTGGATGTAGCACATGCAAATGGAGTAGATCAGAGGAATTGAGCTCCTTGCACATCCCTGGTATGTTCTGTGTCTTGGCATCAGGGCTTCATGGCCATGGACAGCGGATTGGCAAGATGAAAGTCGTGTCTCTTGCATGACACTGCCACATCAGTTCGGCAGCCATGCTACCAAATCTGCCAAGAGACTTAAAGACAGTATGAAAGCTATGTAAGACATACCAGCTGTGCTCAGAGGAGGATCAAAGGGAAACTGCTCGTACTCCTCCGACTGCACGTACGGCGCGCCCCTGGCACATGGTGTGCAGTGACGGGATTGCCCCAAGTGTGTCGTGGTCTCGACCCTGCCGGCCTATACAAAGCATAGGACGCGTCTGCACGCTCGGCATGCCGAGCAACGCAACAGATTTGCGTTGACCGCAAGTACCTGCGTCACAGGAGTGCGGCAGTTGGTCCCCCGGTCCAGAACGAGTCGGTGAATGAAGAACAACACTTGCATCGAAACCTGCCAAGCAATGCATGATGATGCCGACAACAGCAATGAAATGGCAGCATTCGCGTTAGAACAAAGAGCAAGATTAAGGATGGGAAGTTGGTGTCAGAGTTTGTTCAGGGCGCGGGCATGAAAGGGTCGGCTTCATGCAGCAACTGCTTGAATTGCGGACAGCATCGGAAAGAACGGTAGGCAACATGGTCGAATCGCACAGTCACTGGCACAGTCCTCGCCTAATGTCGGCAGTCGGGCAAGGTGAGCTTGGCTCAACCAAGAGCACCTGAGCCACGTGACTGTGGTGGTAGAGACGTGCTGTGACGCATGACCTTCGATTCATGACTCCATTATTGCATGGTGTGTTCCAAAGGCTTATTGAGATCTGAAAAGGCTGCCGCGTCATGCCCAGTGCAAAGGCAGAGCAGGACCACATATGACCAGCGGCGCATTTTGCCAAGTTGCATCACATTGGTTCATCATGATTAGCTGTACTCGGCGCAGGCCCGAAACTCCTGCGCTGAAGCTTCCATTCCCTCTAGGCTGACCATCCTCGACCATCTGGGGACTGTAGGAATATCCTAGGGTTCGTTTCGGGAAACATACTGGTCAGATGTGACGGAACACTGTTCATTGATCTGAGCCAACTTGCTTCATAGAAGATAACAAGGGCATAGCAGAGTCAACAAGCTTAACCGAATCGCAAAACTAAGCTACGGCACGCTGAAGGCTTCGAAAAACTCCAGGCCTACCCTGAAGGCCACAGGCAACCAGTCGAAGGCCAGAGGGTCTTCAACATCCCAAAGCTAGGTTACAGAAACCGACTCTTGCAAACAAAACGGGTCCTTGATGTCTACATCCGAGAAGAGCACGTAAAGCACCCCTCAGACCCGATATAGGCAAACACCGATGTTTAAAACTTACGAGTACCCTCAAGGCCTGTTCCTCAACGCTTGACATGCCTTCCTTTTCAAGTCCCAAACCCCAAATTCTATCCTGAACGCGGGAGAGATCAGGTGTCTCCTTAGTTTTGGCCGACCAAGTCCAACTGACTTCGTCGGGTGCGCCGCATGGCGCTATGGCATCTGGTGCCTTCTGGAGCCAAGATGTTTCGGCATCGAAGCCATTCACACTCCTTGGCCATCCTTTGGGCTGCGCGCGATGTGCTCGTTACTAGTTAGCCCTGTGTCAGACGCACACACACACAGACAGACACGCATGCACGCGAATGCAAAGGTGGGAACTTTGCCGCATGCCGTATGCGCCCCTCTGTTGCAATACATGTCTTCGTGTGTAGGCTTCTCACTCTAAGGGCATTCGCAGAGCTCCGTGAATCCGTGGCCCGAACTGCGCCCGTCTCTTTCCTCGAGCCAACCTGGCAAAGACCGGCCACTACGTTTGCAGCAATGACAATAGGCTATCAGGACAAATGCTTGAACAGTCAAGCGCAACAGCATTCATGAGCCCTGACATGCAAACAAACATGTAGTAAGACTTCTGAGCGATCACTTTCAACATCATCAGTGACTTTGCACTCGTGCTGCTGTATGGAAGGCTCTTTGGTTCTTTTGCTGGCTAGTGAGCTAGTGCCGTCGTGATTGGAGCTGTGCAGTACCAGCTTTGTTTGCCCGATGAATATGAGGGCTTTCCTGATCAGAATAGGGCTTGCGGTACCATTACCGTCGATTTTTATTTAGCAACCCTAAGAAATGATATTGATACCTGTTCAGGTGCCTATGGCAAGCTGGTAATAACCTTGTAGGGGTCGTGGAACCCACTAACCCTTGAAAGTCTCTGGGCCAAAGGCCCCCGGAGGCCCGCGTGTATGATTGGATATGACAGAGATCCATTCTTGAACCTACGCTCATAAGGACTTTCCCCAAGGATGGCGTGCTTCGCGGTGAAGATTGTTCTGAAAAGTGGAATTGCACAGCATTGCGGAGAAGCGGTGGGTGGTGCCAGCGTAAAGGTCATTTAGGGTTTAGGGTTTAGGGTCTAGTTTCAACGTAAAATCTTGCACGACAAAACGGCACGCTCCGACACTTTCTCCTCTGAGGCGCCGAAGCTGCAGCAAGGGGACAACCACTGTTGCATGGTGCAATCGCGGCAAGAAAATCCAGACCAACGTTTCGGAATTGCCTCCTCAAGACGGCTCTTTCCCTTAGCATCTGCTTCCGGCACAGTGCCAGCTGTGGCTTGGGCATTGCAGACAATAGCAACGGGATAGTCTAAGTATGTCTAAGTTAACATGCTGAGTGGTGATCACAGCCACAGCCCTATCCAAGCTGTCCATATTGCCTGAAGCTGGAAACTGCGGCTTTCACAGGCCGCAGGAGCGATGCCTACATCTGCGAATTGCTACTGGTAACCGATCAAATCATACTTCGCAAACCCGAGGCTTCGAGCTCATGAGCACCTTGCAGTTACTCTGGGGACACAAAAATCAACTCAGAGCTCGTCTGCCTGGGCTGCACGGTGCTTAAAAGCTTTTTTGAATAGGGGCAGGGTTGTTGTTGAAACGATGCGGCACAGGAAGCATGGACATTCCCATCCACGTCCAAACACCGTACTGTGTTATCGCATAGTAAGCTGAGGCCGACAGCTTTCAGTCCCTGTTTCCTGTGCCGTCAAGCTAGGCTTAAGCGGCCAGGTGCCCTTATCAAGGCCAGCTCATCAATGAGCCAAAATCTCAGTCAATTGCTGATATCTCAGCTCGGTCAGCTTGCTGACAGCTACTCACGCATAGTTCAAAAGTGCAAGGAATATGGCTCTCTGCCATTTAAATACAACCTCGGGGTTGACGTACGGCACTCCGCCATCTTCACTGACGATGAACAAACACCCATTCCAGCCCGAATGCTTGCAACCTCGGTAGGCGAACGACTGGCCACAACTTCAGAGTAAGTTCGTCCACCTTAGATACGGTTTGGCGAAAATTTGGAACCTTGCCTATCGCACATCCTCGCCACTCCACGGCACGTGACAAATGTACTCCCAACAATAACGGCAACAAAGTGCCTGGAGGCCAGATTTCGGATGGACGCTCTGTCCAACTGCAGCATGCTTTGCTCCTTCCTCCCCATCCAAGATAGAAGAACAGCAGAAACAGCGGTTCCAGCTACATGGCCACATTGGTCGGAAGGGCTAAAGCCTGTCTGCGGCAGCTTGAGCGAGCTCATCCGAATGCCTTGCCCAAGGTCATCTCAGGTCATCTGTACTCACCGGTAGTTCCTCGGCAATGATTTGGGAGTTTCCGGAAAAAGGGGACCCTAATATCGTACCCTAAGTAGTAGGATCCTTATTATGACCCCAAAATAAGGTACCCCTAATTTTCGGAAACTCCCATTTACACACAAGGAGTCGCCTGCTGTCTGCTACAGAGTCGAACTCGAGCTAGCCGAAGATTAGGAGTACCTCCACTACTGCTCGCATCCTTTAGAAGCTCCCTTTGCAGTGCAGGTCTCGGATTGTTGGCATCGAAGCCCAGGTCTGTCACAGCCATCTTTGTAAACTTCTTCTTCTCCTCGCACGTAGGACGCACATTGACATGAAGGCAATGCTGCAAGCACGTGAGTAGTCGTAGCCACCATGACGGTAAACACATCTAAACAGTTTAGAAAGACTTTGTATTGCTGATGTGATGCGCAGGTCGCGGTCCTTCTTTTTCGGCTGCAGGGCTGTCACCTTCTTCGTGCCCGGCGCATGTGCAGCCTCGACCTGCTTGTGATCGAGAGTTACAAAACAGTGTCGTTAATCATGAAGTAGACAGTAGGAGAATACCAGTCACCATCGCAGAAATCACAATGGCCGTGAGAGCGCTGGACGTGATGCTAGCAAATGCGATGGGAACATGAAAAGGAGAACACCGTAGCAGTCGCAGTAGCAGTAGCAGTAGTAGTAGTAGTCGTCGTGGTGGTGGTGGTTAGTAGTAGTAGTAGAAGAAGTAGAGTTGTGGAGTGGTCGTATCGTCGTCGTCGTAGTAGTAGTGGCGGTGGTAGTAGTAGGAGTAGTAGGAGTAGGGTTTAGAGTAGTAGTAGCAGCAGCAGCAGCAGTAGTAGGTGGTAGTAGCAGTAGTAGTAGTAGTCGTAGTCGTGGTAGTAGTAGTAGTAGTAGCAGTAGCAGTAGCAGTAGTAGTAGTAGTAGTAGTAGAGTGGTAGTGGTAGTGGTAGTGGTGGTCGTAGTAGTAGTAGTAGTCGTAGTCGTAGTAGTAGTAGTAAGACCTGGACTAGGACTAGGAGTAGTAGCAGCAGTGGAGGTCGTAGTCGTGGCTGTGGTCCGACAGTGGTCGTAGTCGTTGTAGTCGTCGCAGTCGTCGTCGTAGTTGTCGTCGTAGTGGTAGTGATAGTGGTAGTTGTAGTGGCAGTGGTGGGGGTGGTGCTAGCGAAGTAGTAGGAGTAGAAAGCCGCAGGAGTGGGAGGAGTAGGAGTAGTGGCTTTAGCAGAAGACCGAGCGAATGCTCATTTGTCTTCGGAAAAACCTGAATTGCTGCTTGTCACACAGTTTGCTGCTGACGGTGAAGAGTAGCTTTGTCCTTCTTGCTGGCGTCCCAATGATTTTGACCGAGCAAGGCCAGTCGCAGATCGTATCGTGAGAACTCATGAGTCATGTCTCAGTCTATGACGCACTCGCGGATGTTGAGATCCATAACGAGACATGGATCATGCATCCATATCAAGGCTCTGCCCTTTTCCTGATGTTGAAAACGAACATTGCTAGTTGTGACTCGAGTATCGAGTCGACAGCCAACCTGTCAGCCTTCTGCACAATAGGGCTTTGAAACGCCACTGCACCTCTATCCATCTCTTGCCAAGATGAACTGCGATCCTCTTATCCTGAACTCCGGATTGGAGGCAGAAGTGACGGGAGTCTCAAAGGCTAACAGTACTATAGTGTACTATAGTATACTATAGTCTACTATGATACACCAAGTATACTATAATATACTATAGTATATTACAGTATATGATAGTTTCCTTTGCCGGAGATCGAGCCTGTGCAGCTTCCTGCAGCGAGGGGCCCTCGAGCTCCTCAGCCACGTGCCTGAACCGGAACCGAGTTTTACCCTTACAGGCAGTGGTGTCGTGATCCTGTCGTGATCCTGCTGGTTCTCATGCTTAGGTATTGTACAGTATGGTATCATATACTGTGCTATACCAAACTGGAATGTAATGCAACATGATATAGTATAGTATAAGATGCAGTAAATTTGCAATGTAATCTCATCGCACATGATACAAGGAACAGGACATTACCTAGCCTACGTCGGCTGTCTTGGGTAGCTTCAGGGCTCCGTTCTGCCTGTTGAAGACTCTTGCTGCGCTTCATGGTTGGTATACCTTGGAGATCACCCTTGATCATGTGGATCCCAGCTGTTGATCTGAGGCGAGATGTGGGCATGCTCAGCACATGATGTGCTTCTTGCATTTAAGGTCAGCGGTTACTTCGCAAAAGATTTCCGTTCATTCCAAGCCCCTCCAGCTCAGTGCGGACCAGTCGCGCATCTTCTGCGTCGACAGCCGAGTCCGCCGTGCACCATTTGTTCTCGATGACAATCTGCGAGCATGCCGAGACTTTGTCAGATTTTCCGCTGCTCAGTGTTGTCATGAGTCTGCCCATTCTGTGCTACTGCTAGTAACTGCTAGTACTGACACAATGATGAATCAAAGTGCATTTGCCACACATTGCTGTCCTAGAAGCTATCTTGCGAGCTCCAGGAAATCCAATCCGGAAACCCTGGTCCTAACAACTGACCCCTGGTCGCAAGATACCTGTGACCCCCCAAACCCTCAGGAGCCGCTGCCTTCTTCACCGGGGCCTTGGTCGGAGCTGCAGCCGAAGCCTTTGGCTTCGGCTTTGGCTCCGGCGTCTGCGCCGGGATGTGAGGCCTCAGTAGAGGATGAGTCTAGAGCTGCTTACAACAACTGCCTTTACATGTAGTTGAACGATGAAGCTGATGGTACGAAGGAGACACTTTGAAGAGAACAAAACCGACTGCGACTGTCACAGTAATAAGAATGGGGCAGAGTTCGGACCGGCAAAACTTACGCGTACAAACACAAGATTGAACAACGTGCATGGCCAAAGGTTACGGAAGTTCCAGTGGCTTGTGTTTTCTATGTAGCCCGTCTGCATCTATGTCATGTGCATATACGCCATACAGTGCAACAAGCGCTTACGCCCACACAAACACACACATATGTCTATGCCAAAAACCGTATACGTGTGTATCTATATCCGTATCTGCATGTATACCTATCCATGCACGGATATATACATACTCACACACATTCGTATAGTATTGCATATGTGCATCCGCTTAACATCTCCATACTTATACGCACACACACGCACATGCATACATACACAAACACATACATACATTCGAAGGTTCGTGCAGTGCTCAATGTATCTTGTCCAGTATTGCATTGGAGTCTCTTGGGCTACATCTGCTTCATGATCTTCATGCTCGAAGCATCAACAGTGTCGAGTCGAATGGCTGCTCGCTTGACGGAGGCGTCGTCAGGCCATCAGCATCATCGGAGTTGCTCTCCTGCGCAACACATGCTGGGTCTACGACATTGCTGGACTGCTTACCTGTAGCGTATCAATGCATATCACTTGCGGCGGCTCACGAATAGGTTGCTACTTGCTCAGTACCACCACGCGCACAAGTTTTCCACCATTTCTTTTGTCGCTCTCTATGTTCCCCTCTATCCATCCATGCATTTGTCTGTCTACGTATCTCCTATCTCTATCTATCTACCCTTCTATCTATCCGTCTGTACATCTGTCTAGCTATCTACCCAAAAGCTTCCCAGAACTCTTGACACCGTCTGAACACAGGAGCCATAACCATTCTTCCGAGAGTCCCTTGCAACACTCAAGCGCCAGCCACGACAGCCTGTCGCAGCCCGAAAGCTCCTCATTATGTAATCATGTCGCGGCACAGCCTCAGATCCTAACAAAGATCAACAAGACCTGCTGGGTATTCTACTATAGTGTATAGTATACAAACCATCCTAAACCCAAAGCAGAATCATCGGCCGTAATCCAGCCAGAACCGCTCTGCTCCTGCGCGTCTTCCGTGTTTGCCTGGGTCTCGGGCTCCTCCTCTCGCGGTGGGGGCTGGAAGAAATCCTGAGCGGCAGCAGGCGGAGTGACTGTTATGATGGGCTCAGTTGCACCTGCTGGCATCAGACTTCATGCGGCTTTTGCAGGAGCAGCCGCAGCTTCTGCTGCATCTGCTGCTACTCCTGCTACTGGCTACTACTACTGCTACTTCTACTACTACGACACTTACGACGACGACTACTATGACTACTACTACTACTACTGCTGCTGCTACTACTACTACTACTGCAACCACCTCTGCTACCACCACTACCCGAATTTCATAAAATGATATTCCTACTACTGCTGCAACAACAACAACTACTACCACTTCTTCTTCTGCGCCCGCTGCTGCAACTGCAACTGCAACTGCTGCTACTGCTACTGCGACTGCTACTGCTGCTGCTGCTGCTACTGCTCCTCGTCCTCGTCCTCCTCCTACTCCCACTACTCCTGTCCTACTCCCACCGCTACTGCGACGACTGCCACTAGAAATGCCACTGGCCACGGTGCGACTGCGATAATGATTCCTCTCTTCCTCCAACTCGGAGTATGTATTTCTATCATCCAGGGTTTCACTAGCCCTAATGCAGACAGTGACTACAACCGGTGCCGAGAAGCATGTGGGTCGAGCTTGGTGCGTTGGAGCTTCCTGGGTATGGTGGCATGGTGGGGACGTTTCATGTCGAACTGCAGAGACGATGGGTTACAATCTTCGGAGGATTCCTCTGAACTATCCTACATCTGGCTGGAGCCCGGTACACTGCTGGCACGACAACGTGCCTTCCACAATGAGCTCGATTCACTTCCTGTGACCACGTCTTGCCTGTGCATCCCTTCATCTGCACAGTTCTGGCATAAACAATTCGGCTGCGGCCACACGTCAAAGCCCGCGAAATCAGTCTGGATATCTTCTTGCAGTTTGCGGCTCTCTTTCTTCTTTGCTTGAGGAGCTGCCTTCGCCGGCTTTAAAGCGGCCTTTCCCAGGAGACAAATTCAAAACGGAAAGTGGCTGCAGGATGCTCACACACTTGGATCTCAGCTGAATTGCCTGCAAACCTGGGATATCTGTACTGTGAGAGATACGTACAACAATTCACAGACAGTTACAAGTGTGAGACTCATCTACATCACAATGTGATCACTTGAACGGCCGAGATAGAAACAGTGCTTCACATCGTCTCTTCTAAGCAGCGCGCCTCCTGGCGCTTCTTCTCAAGCTTGGCCTGAGGATTGGTTTCTGGTTTTTTACGCACGAACCAGGAAGCGTGCTGCAATTACTTCGTCAGTGCCTCGACCGAGACAGCAGCATCACACGGTCAACAAACACATCGCTAAGGAGATCGGAAAAGCTTTGAGGCCATCTCAGTCGAAACTTCCCCAGTTTTACAGCCAAAACGATTCTCACAAACTAGAACAGGTACCTCCGTGCTTGACGTGTTTAGCCTAGCAACTACCACCATCGCAGAATCCCACTCAACAAGAATCCGATCAGTAACTGCAGCAAGTTCCCCGTAATCGAGAAACGGGAGAAGACAAGTTATGAACGAAGCATATTGCAAGCACTGTACATGGGAGCTTCCGAAAATAGGGAACCCTAATATAGTACCCTAAATAGTAGGATGCCTATTATTAGGACCCCAAAATAAGGTACCCCTAATTTTCGGAAACTCCCACGTGTTTTACACAAACTTACTCCTGAAAGGGCGGCCTGGAGCTCAAGCTCCTTGCGCTCCTCTGCCTCGCGGTGGGCCTTTGGAGCCAAAACAAAGGGACTGAGACCGGGCAAACAAATGGAGTCGTTGAAGAAGAAAGAGTAGCAGTAGAAGTAGAAGTTTGAAGTAGCAGTAGCAGTAGCAGTAGTCGTCGTCGTAGTAACAGTCGCAGTAGCAGTAGTTGTCGTGGTGGTGATGGTGGTGGTGGTGGTAGCGGTAGTGGTAGGAGTAGCAGCAGCAGCAGCAGTAGCAGTAGCAGTAGCAGGGGAGTAACAGCAGTAGCAGCAGCAGCAATTTCGCTGCTATAGCCGTCTCCCGTATCCCGGTGTGGGGCTGCTTGTCTGGTGGATGACGACTGCATGCTGATCGCACGAGTCGTTTCAAGAAGCCAGACGCCGTCAATGTGGCGCTAGTGGATGGCCAGCGACTTGAAACGCAAGCCACAGCCGTTAAGCCAGCGCCCGGCATGCGGCGGGGAAATTCGAGAACTGCGGGACAGTTGAACTATCTCTGCGTCGCCTGTCGCTTCCTCTCGAGCGCCTCCTCCTCCTGCGACAGGAAGGAACGGGAAAAAGCAGCACGAATCAGTGTTGCCACGCCCCCACACCTCCCGGAGCTTGCGCTCTGCAGCCTCCTGTGCCTCTCTCTTGGCCTGCTCAGCCTGACGACAGGTTTCAATGCACGTCGGCGCTCCCTAGTCCAAAGGATGCTGGGATGAGAGGCATGATATGGCATGATGGATCACACTGTGGCAGCGGCTTTGATCTTTTCGAGCTCGATGAGGGCCTTTTGAAGGCGACGGTGAAACTCCTGCAACCGGACACAGGCTCGCGCACATTGGTTAGCACGGCTTGGCAGCAGCATCTTCGCCAGATTCACCCTGCATTTCAACTTGCTCCTCAGAGGTTTCGAACCACATGCGGCTTTTCCGCTCCAATCCTCGGCAACTGAATCGCGACGGCGTCGCGAGGGCGGAATGTTTGGACAGGTGGTGGGCGCGACGCGGTTGCAAACGCAGCAGCCTCCGGTATGGCACGTGGCCGCTCATCCAACTGGGCCTCTACACTGATATACATATCTGTGCAATACTACAATATGTAGGCCTGTGTACTGCACATCCGTATATGTGCAAAACTCTTTGTATAAAACTACATATCGTTCTCTGAGCATATGTGCGTGTATATATATATACACATCTATATATACATATATATAGATATGTATGTATGTGCGTGTATGTGCTTGTGTACGATGCATGTGCACCGTCTTCGACATGAGCATACGGATGCTCATGGTTTTATGGCAAACCTGTACGTAAGACTAGCCAGCGACCGCGAGGGAGAGCGACGAACGGGAGCAGGCTGCCAGACTTTGCCAGGTCTCGTCGGATGTCCTCCTGCAAGGAGGGCCTTTTCCTCACCTCGGGTCTTCCGAAGTCTTAGTTTTCATTGCAGAAGATCTGGCATTTCAGTCAGTCTTCTGAGATTCTCACCAGCTCTCTGTCGTGGTCGCCTGAGAGAACTACATGACAAGCCACTAACGTCCAGCAGGATGGTGAACACACAGTTTTTCATAGTTGCTACGAACCCGTGTGCAAACAGCACAGCATGCTCAAGCGATGTCTGCGACAATCAGTCGATGTCTTGACAGGGCTGGGCTTCCCGGCTGAGGTTTTTCTCTGGAGCCTTCGACAAGCGGTCAAGCCGCTTCAACTCCTCCGGAGTCAGGAGTCAGGGACATCCGGCTAAAAACCGGCTTCCTCTCTTCACACATCCATGACTGCCGCCGCATGCCGCCGCGGCCTGATCCAGCGGGTAGAAGTCTTCCAGGTTTTTCACTGGGTGGGTGATCCCTTTGGACTTCCCCCTGACAGTCAACGGCAACACGCGTAAGGCTGGAGGCCCAATGCAGCTAGCTCAGCTTCCGACACACTTACTAACATGGTCTCGACCTTCCTTAGATTCCAGGAGTGAAGACAGCATACTGCGGCAATGGATTGCCAGTAACCAGTAACCAGGCGTAACTCCCAAGACCCAAGTTCAGCTTCTCATAGCTTATCCCTGTCACCGAGGCGCATGTCGTCTAGGATGCTACACCACCGGCAAATGAGCGGCAAATGCAGGACAAGCAAGACTTTGCATGAAGAGCTCTTTATCGCTTCACTTGCCAAGCATCTCGACGGTCTTGGCCTTTCCCGCCTCCTGCAGAGATCTGCAGAAATCGGAGTTCCCAGGCCTTTTTCGCCCCCCATAAGCAGGGCCTTGGCTGCAGTCCGCCGCGCGGCGAGCTGCTCCTGGAGCACCGGCCGCTCCTGGCTTTTTTTATCAGCTTCTGACTGAGAAAAGCCGTCCTGATGGCTAAACCTCTAAATGGGAGCTCCCGAAAATGGGAGACCCTAATATAATACCCTGAATAGTATAAGATCCTCATATTTTAAGGACCACAAAATAAGGGATCCCCAAATTGCTGAAACCACCTAGACCTAGAACGTCTTTTGAAGATTCGACTTGTCTTCCTCTGAATCTGTTCCAAGCACGAAGCTCACCACTGAAAGCCCAGCCCACGAGAGTGTGACTGCGTACAACAGATCAGTTGTCTGGATTTACTCCTTGTTGTGACTTGGTCCCCTGGTCTCTCTTCCATTTTTCAATGCTCCCAGGCACTTTAAACTGCCCACTCATTTATGTACTGTTAACTTCTGCAGATCATGCCGCGAATCGGTCACCCGAGACAGGATCTACTCCAGAGTCCAAATCGTGCACGACACGTTTCCTGGAGCTCAGTTGTTGCAAAGCACCGTCCTTCTCTTGGCTTGCATATGTGCAGCTTTCTGATATGCAGGCACCTTCTGATTCCGCCCTGACTTCTAGGTCACACCGCGTCGATTCACACGTTTACAAGGATTCAGGCGCCTTTTCGGTCAGGTGGGAGAAGCTGGAGTTTTGCGAGTACGATAGAAACACCCATCAAGACATCGTCTTACCTTCGGTGGGCGATCCCGCTCTCTGTGGAGCCCCGTGTCACTTGTAAGAACCTGACTTCGTGGTTTAGGTCGTCGTAGATTTTCATGATCCACATTTTCGTCGGTGTCGCCGTCGTTGCTACTCTTGCAGTGCTGTTGCTGCTCTTGCTTGCTTCAGTCTTCATCTTCGTCTTCTGATTGTTGGACAAGGCTTCTTTCGGTGGGCCTCGACGGTGAGGCGACCTTCGTCGATCATCGCTTGCACCGCGCCGGTGAGAAGCTGGATCTTCTCCTGCTTGAGCAAAGGCGGCGGAAAGGTTTTTGCGCTACGGTTTTCGGGGATTTTGGCGACATTCTGGTTTCAGTTGGAACGGCCTTGGCAAATCTGCAACTGTGGGTTGATCGAAACCCTGACTTTTCTAGGTTGCTAGACAACTTTCCTAAAGCAAAACCATAGAGTCCCCTGTGGCCCGGCGGACTGAAGCCCATGTACATTCACGTGCTTTTTGTTGGCCCTACTTGTAGTCTCTTGCCTCTTATCGCATGTTGGTGAGAGCGTGGGCATGTGGGGCTGCTTGCTTGTCCTGAAGGTCTTGGCCGTGGTACTTGTTGATCAGCTCATGCTCCTGCCGAGTGGACGACAATGCACGGCAGTCACAAGGCGAGACAACACGGCAGGTGAGGATCACCTGCAGCTCCCGTCCTCTGTTTCCATCTTTCCCTTCACCTTGCCGACCGCTTTGACCTGGCTTTAGACTGTTAAAAACGAACCACTTTGCCTCTCGCCCCCCTTGGCTCTGCTTGCAATCAAAGGCAGAGTGACCATGTACAGCTTCTCCTCGGCAGCCTGAACCTTTTTCAAGAAGTCCTCTGCAAGCCACAAAAAGTTGTGGTACTTCTGCTAGCTCAGGCTTGTGCCGTGTGTGTTTCTTGAGAAAGTCCGAAAGTCCTCACCTCAGCCCCCCTCCCAACAAAAGCCACCTTCATGCCGTCCAGCAGACGCTTCTTTTCCTCGGCTCCGATTCCATCTTGCACTCTCTCAACAAATCCAACCTGAGGCCCAACCCAAAGCAGCGTGACCTCTGACTACAAGAACAATTCCTCTCACTGCAACGATCGGACCCTGCCACAGCTCCAGTGTGTACGAGATTCGGTGTAACCGGGCGCGTTGGCCTCGACCGTCTTCAGGAGATCCTGTGGCTATCCGATGATGAATTTCATGTTCCGTAATCCTCTGCCACCGTCTCCAGGTGATGCTGGGCAAGGCAGTCAAATGCAGAGGTTTGCCATATTTGGAGGGGGGGGGCATCGAAGCTGCACAAGGAAAATGGCTTCAAGAGAAGCCCGGAAGTCCTGCGGCTTCTTGTCTTGAGCTGTAAGGGCCTGTCGGGGCAGGAGCAGTCTGCACAAGGTGCTGCCACTTGCTACTTCCATAACAAGCGCTGACATGAGCAAACCATGGTCAGTGACAGCACACCAGCACCAGCACCACCATCACCATCGGCAGAATCACCCCACCCTCACCATCACTATCGGACACTATCGTCGAGGGCAGATGCCAGGTACCCGTTGCCGCCAGACATGTTAAAGTTGCATGGTCGCACGAACTTCTGAGGATTAGCGCCTTGGTCAGACTCATGCCGTACTGGTGTTTCAACGCCCTGCTTGCTTTGCAGACGCGCCTGGAAGTGCTCATCTGAGAATATTTCATTCTCAGGTTCAGCCATGTTGCTCCACAGCTGTGCGAAGTGAAGCTTATTTGCGAGGTAGGCTGTGGCTGTGACAACAATCCATGGACGATTTTCTACCATTGCATCATAAGAGTGACTTCGGTATCCCCTCGGAGGAAGAGTTGAAACTGTTTAGGTTGTTGCGCAGAGGTCTCGAGCCGAATCGGCAGAAGGAGCGGCTCTGCCTCCGCCTCCGCTCCGGCACCTACCTATCCAGTCTGGCCGCGGCAACCTGCAAAACACTCAGACATGCAGGCAAACCTCTTGAAGCAGCGTAGGGTTCTGCAGGTCCATCTCGTTCGTGTCGCGATTGAACGTGCCCACAATCTGCCACGGCAATCTCACAAAAAGAATGCTGCCTCTGTCATATCCTGTCCCATCTGCTAGCAGAGACTTAATGACTCGAAGCGGACAGTCAAGGGCCTCCTCGGTTTCTGGGTCCAACCTGAGCTCTGCCGCCCCGCTGTATGCGCACGGGACAGTGCCGGGGCCGCTGCAGGCGTTGGTCCGGGAGCAGAATGTAGGTTCGACCCAGATAAGATATGGCCTCGGCGGAGCACAAAGGGAACGAGGGTTTAGGGTTTTAGGGTTGAAGGGTTTAGGGTTTAAGGGTTAAGGCGGTTAAGGGTTTAAGGTTTCAGGGTTTAGGGTTCAGGGTCCGTGAGTCCTTTCTTCGGTCTGCTCCTTGAGGAGTCCGTGCCAAGGCGCCGGATAGGGGCAGCCGGGCATCATGCCGGCAGCGGGGTCAAGGCCTCACTTCGCGATGGGAGCTGCTTTGGAGGACCAAGCGCTGTCACAGAAAGATGCAACTGAGTCCAGTGTATGTGCATATAATTAAGATCCTTCAGGTCAGATCGGCGAGGCTTCCCATCCCAAGGCGCCGAAGGCTTGAGCTGAACCAGCCCATGGCTGAGCCGTTTACGCTGAGTGTCAGGGTTCCAGATGCCCATGGGAACCTGTCCCGATGCTTTGTATCGAAGTGTCATGCCGAGCCCGAGGGTTTGGCATGATGGAGATTCTCAGACAGGTCACGACATCTCTCAAATGTGCTCAACCCCCCCGATCCACCTGGTTCGGCGGATCAAAGAGCACACCGTTTGGAGCCATGGTATAGATCTTGCCTTGGCAGGATCACTCGGATCTTTGCACGTTGCAAGCTGCCCGGCCCAAAAGGCAACCAAGTGCAAGCTCACTCTCGCTGCACATCCCACTGAGTTACTGGTTCCCCGCAATTTTGGGCCTTACGCCGAGCTTCCTGCCTTTGTACTCGAATGGCTTGGTCCCTTCGAAGGCCGGATCGAAGGCGCCGTGGCCTCCGAATGGCTTGGCTGTGCCGACGACAAGAAGTTAATATAGGGGCTAAATAATTTGAATAGGGTTCCTTTAAAGGGATCCTTACAGGGTTCTATAAGGGTACTATAATACGGGGGGGGGTTAACAATCAGAATAGGGTTTTGAGGCCCATGAATAAGGAACCCCCAAAATAGAATCGGTAATTATTTAAGCCCCTATAGTACCTACAAGTCGAAGCCTGGTGACTGGGACCTATCGGGACCTGTGATGCGCACTACGCCCATTCAAGAGGCTTTTGTATCGTGCCTTGCTGTCCACCCATTGCGCCGCCCATTGGGCCACCCACTGCTCCGCCATTGGCATTCGTGAAGCCCTTTCGCAGCCTCAAGGAAACAAACCAAACACCACCACAAGCAAAGAGTTCGGCACACCAATCTGCTGCAGCAAGTGCTTTCCAACGTCCCTGCCCTCGCTGGGAACCGACTCCAAAAAACTGAGGACAGAGTTGCAGTGCACGGTCTGGTCCCCTCTGAGTCAGCCGCCCTTGGGAGAAGCTCTGTGCTTGGGCCTGCAACGGACGAAACGAACACCGAGCTGCGACTGTTGTGGCTGTGGCTGATTTGGCATGGCATCCCGGACCCTGCAATACCTGTGCCTCAACCGAGAATAGCTAACGGTGCCTGCTGCTCGGCGTAGTAGTCGTCTTCCTCCTCACATGTGCTTTGAGATCTGCAAAATCAAACTGCCCAGGCCCAACCACTAAAACATGGCGGCGCAACAGGTGATGCCTGGTTCTGATACAGTGTGATCTAGTCTACATCGGTGCGGACGGGCGCACAAACGCACGCGAACGCATGCGTGGCCTTGTTAGTGCATGCATGTGCAGATATGTGTGTAAGGAGTTGCAATAAATGCGTGTGACGGGGTATCCGAACACATGCAGATCTGTATCATATGCCTCGACTTGGATTTGTCATCAAGCATTGACATGTGTTCATTCGCACAAAGACACACGTGCAATGACATGTACACATCTGTCCGGATCCATACAGACATACATACATACATACAGCACATATAACACATACATATAGCACATAGCCGCACGAAATTACATCCATCCATCCATCCATCCCTCCCTCCGTACGTAACATCGACACATTAACATCGATAAATACGCATATTCAGGCAAACAATATGTATGCATTTCTATGAGTTATGCGCGCAACCACATGTGTGCAGCTATATAATATGGCTTCATGCCAGCGAATGTAAAGCAAATTCAGACCTACAGCCACAGTTGCAAACACAGTATCACGCTTGCATATACTCATGCATGTTCAAGGACTCAAGGGCAGTAGCGACACCAACAGTCTGTCCATCACAGGCCTGCTCCCCCTGGATTCCTGGCAGCGGGGGCACCTTGGCGTGGGCATGAGCATATTGCTTAGATTGCAAGGTACACAACGGTATACAGTTGTAGCAATCCACCAGCACTCCCAGCTGTTGCCCAAGTGCCCGCGCTCGGGAGGACAGCTTGAAGCCCGAGATCAGCTCCCGAAGCCAGCCCTGCGCAAGCTGAGGCTTCAGCATTTCAACCCTTTCCTGATGCTTCCGAAGACTCGGCCCCGAGCTGTTGATACAAATTTGTTGTCACAGCATGTCGGCGCAGGGAGTCGAAGAAACGATACTCCTAGATTCTAGATGCCGGCGCCGTTGGGGCCTCACCCGACTTGGACTTCTTCTCGAGGACATGGGCGAAGACACGCTGACCTCAAGTCCCAAGAGCCCAAGAGTAAGAGCAAAACTCAGCCTCAGCCGAATGAAGAGACTCCACTGAGTCCGGAGATGAGGAGATGAGACCGTCACGCATCCAGGTCTCTGTCTTCAGAAGGTCCTGGCCAGCGGCCAGCAGCCAGTCTGACAAGATCCGACACCGTCTCCGAAGGCTTGGGGTCCTCTCCGGCCAGGTATCCCTCCGACACCAGGTACTCCTTGTTGCTGCGGTGCTCTTGCCACAAGGCTTTGGCCTGGACAGAGCCATGAACTAAATCCTTGTAGTAATTGAGAAGATCTTGGGCTAGCAAGTCGGGAAGTGTCATACTTAAAAGTCTGGACTTAGTCATGCTGATACTTGCGCACTACCACCTGCGGCGGAGTCTTGCAAAACTGCTTCCGCCTCCTTTCCTGATGCTGAGGTTTGCAGATGCATGGCCCCGAAGTACCCGCACTTTGTGCATATGCAGGTGCATGTATATGTGCGTCTTTTGATCCATGTGCCTCCATGACCGTGCGCTCTTCGAGCTCCTTGAGGGCCTCGACCTCCTCGCAGTGGGAGAGCCCGGGAGCAAGCTCTGTCTATGAGTGTCGATTTGCATCGGATTTCTGAACCGACTGGACTACCAGCTCCCTACATGCAGCCCTTCAAGAGTGAAGTCTAGACCCTGATTTGCCCAGCCGTCCTTGCCGCTCAGGCCCATAGAACGTCCAGTTCCTGGCCGCCTCGAGACGTGATCATGTATCTCAATCCAAAAACCAGCTCCCAGTCATACTGCTACTCCTACTCCTACTCCTTCTGCTCCTTCTCGTGCTACCACCACCACTATGACGACGACAACTACTACAGTTACTACAGCTCTGGCTCTGGCGCTTGTGCTACTTCTCGTGCTACGACTACGTCTAAAGTCACAACGGCGACTACCAAATGCTGCCGGAACGGTTCCTCACCTCTCTGTACCGGACCTGATCCGGGCTAAGGTTGAAGGGGCTACCATGATCGATAGGTCCTTAGGACAGCACGCTCTTGCAGCAGCCCAGGCATCACACATGGCCCACAAGTCAATGTCCTGCCAACTTGGGTGATCCATTGCAGCGGTCTGCTCAGGAAAGGAGCAGGCTCGACTTTCATTGTCATTCCGACCTGAGCCCTAAAGCCCACGGCCTTTCGGACTGAAAGCTAGAACGGCCATTGGCAAAGTGAGGAGAGCAGGTCGGTCGTTCATGCGTCGCCGGCGCCGAAGCAGCTCGCCCCAGTCCTGGGTTTTGGCTCAGCTGGGCATCTACTTCCTCATGTTAGCGCGCACAAGCATACTTGTACTCGCATGTCTGAAACATTTGCTGCTGCCTGAATCTGAAACGGTGCCCTATGGGTCGTCCCAAGGCGTGTACGATGACCTGCATTGTGAGATTGCAAGTCGACCAGCACCAGCTCTAATCGAAGATCTGGACTGTCTGGGAAGTCTTGATGCAGCCCCGATGGGGAATGCATCCCAGACATTTTGTGGCACATATAGCTGAGGTGAGCTTCGGCTCGTTTCACTGCTCCCCGCCTTAGGCGTAGGCCTTTAGTTCCCTCGGCCAACAGGGGTTTGAGGTCCGACCCGAATGCATGGTGCAGGAATTCATTTTGTCACTCGTCTGTGACGGCGTCCGCGCTCGGCGAAGAAAGGTCATGTCTTCCCTTCCACCACCATGTCAGTGCCATAACAGAAGATCGTGCAAAGGGAGCACGCTCTGCTCAGCTTCCAGCCGAGTCGTTGGCTAGGACCCATCCTTCTGGCTTGCCCGAGAGCTTCAGCCAGCCTCGGAAGCAAAAAGAGTCCCCTTGAGCTGAGGAGGAAGAGATCCTTGGGGCCGAGCCGTCAAAGTTCTGAGTGTGCGCAAAGACGTACTCTCCGCCTTGGCGATAGCGACTTCGAAAGGCAGAAAAAGTCGCGGAGTCCGAAAGTCCACGCAAAGCCGAAGCTGACAAGCGACACTTCAGCGTTGCCACCGTCTTCGCCTTTCGGCTCGGCGTCTCCCTGGCGCCGGGAGTCGGGAGGCGATGGAACTCTGCTGAAAGTCGGCACTGACAAGGGCACCTTACGGGAACGCCGGTCTTGAAGACGACTTCGAGGCAAACCATGCCTCGGAGGCTCAGTTTCAGTTGCTTGTCGAACTCCAGATCAAACAACGCCCGCCTTTGGAGCGAGGTCCCCTTTCCTTGCTCCTCCACTCACCACCACCGCCACTGGGCAAGACGACAACGAGGACTGCTGCTGCTGCTGCCGCCACCACCACTACCACTACCACAACCACTCCCACTCCGCCTGCGCCTGTGACTGCGGCTGCTGCTACTACTACTACTACTACCAGTACTACCAGTACTACCACTACTACGATTACTACGACGACGACGACGACGACTACTACTACTACTAGTACTACTCCACTACTGTTACTGCTACTTCCACAACTGTGACCACTGCTACGACTGCTGCGCTACTGCTGCTGCTACTTAAAGAACTCACAGAGCGAGGAACTTGAAGGTCTCGGCCCATCTGGGATCCGAACCCTGCGGCTGGTAGACAGGTACTGCCAGCCTCGTTCGGCGAAGCTTGCTCTCTGTTGCTGCATGGGGTGTTCGGACAGCCTGTGTTTGCAGCAGAAGGAAGCTGGGCTTAGGCCCGGGTGGCCGAAGAGACAAGTGGCTCCAGCATGGGGTCGGTCTCGAGCGGTGCTGCAACCTGCGCGGACCATGTGTCTTGATGCCCTTGTGGCCAAAGCACCGTCCGGAAAACTACATGCTTCCACAAATGCTGTACTGCAGACGAGCGAAGTCCGTCGCATGATCTCATCAAGGTTCACTTGCTGGCGCCTCTCCAATGTCCTGCATGCAGACAGAAGTTGCAGCCGGCGAATCAAGCAACGGGGTGCCAGCTGAGAGCCTCCCCGAAACCGTGCAGCGACATGGGAAACACAAAAAAAACACCTTCGCACACACACAGACACACACAGACAGACACACACACACACAGACAGAGACAGAGACAGAGGCAGAGATCAGAGCAACGCTGTCCTGTACACCACGGAGGTGAGCTGCCTTGTGGTCTCTGACATGCAGCCCGCTGCAGCCAGTTTCTCTCCAGTTTTCACTCACGTATACCAGAGAGGACAGTAGCCTTGCGCTGGCATACCAGACTAAGGCCTGTGCCAACCAGCCCGGCTCGTTCTCAAGCTTCAACCTACAGACTACACACACACAGATTCGCTGCTAAGCTTCTGAGGTTAGGGCCAGCCGTTCATCGTCATTTCGGAGACGATGAACCTACTTCCTTTGGACCTCGCTCTGAGCTCGTGGAAAGCTCTCACTCGAGACCCCGAGGCTTGGCCCGGCACTTCTTGGTCTTCAGCTTGGCATCCATGTGCGGCTCTGCTTTGACTGTGCCTGTCTTCGCGATGACCTGGCTCGGCGAGTCTTAGAGAAGCCACGCCTGTTCTTCGTCCCGTTCCAGCCATCACCAATGCTAGCACAAGCATCGGTTTGCAGCTGCTTGCTGCTGCTGCTGCTACTACGACTGACGACGACCACAACAATCACCACCACTGCGACCACTGCCGGCCTGACTGCCTACCTATCTATCGCCGGATTCAGTTGCAAACTGCCTCTGGCATTCTCACCAGTGCTACCAGCTCGGGACTGTTATGACCAGTTTTGGCAAACATAAGCTCCAAACCCGACTCTGCAACGTTAGACGTACTTCCCAAAAGATTTTTATAAACCTGCAAAACATCTGTAAAGCACGGCTCTGAGACGTTGGAACTCTCGCCTCGTAGGTGCGGTTCTGGCTTTCCTCCTGGTGTTGGCCATTCTTGGCCTCCTGCCTGAACCGAGAGCAGCTCAGTGTGCATCGGGAAATGACAACTTGCATGATTTGAGGGTCCCAAGCATTGAGTGGTGTTTACGAATCCACAGGAACGCGGGCAATGTCGTTCTCGCCGCAGGTGTTATTTCCTCTCGTCAAGTGTGCCTTATGCCAATGCCAAGATTTTCGAGAGCTGACTTGAGCGAACCAGGCAAAGTTTACAACCTGCAAGGAATGATCCAGAAGAAGGCCTTTGTTGAGCTTCCGGATTGCCCCAAGCAAAGGCCTTCCGATTGAACCTCGGTGCGCTGGTGCGTCGGTCATGACAGCCCGCAACCCCAGGGGTGGCCCATTGATGAGTCTTTTGGCTCGTCTTCCGCTCTGCGGACTCCGACATGCCGTCTCGACAAGGTGACATCAGGCAGAGCAATCCTCCTGGCATCCTTTAGAGACACCCCCAAACGACATCCCAGGAGGAATCCTCTGGTGACATTGACAACGAGCCACTCATCGCGAGACTCGTGGCCTCCGACGTGGCTTTGAGAACCAAAGCTCTGATTTATGAAGCTGCGCTTAGCATCATCAATGCTGCATAGTCACGATTTCTCGTTCCGCAGCAGCAGCGGTAGTAGTCGTCGTCGTTTGTTGCACTTGTAGTTGTTCTTGCGGCAGCGGCAGCAGCAGCGGCGTAGCAGTAGGAGTCGGAGTATGTAGGAATAGGAGTAGCAGTAACAGCAGCTAGCAGTTAGCAGTTAGCAGTTAGCAGGTAGCAGCTAGCAGCTAGCAGTTAGCAGCTGCAGGTGCAGTAGCAGTAGGAAGAGTAGTAGTTGTGCACATAGTCGTCGTAGTCGTCGGAGTAGTAGTAGTAGTAGTAGTAGTAGTAGTAGTAGTAGCAGTAGCAGTAGCAGTAGTAAGTAGTAGTACAAGTAGTAGTAGTAGTAGCAGCAGCAGCAGAGTAGTAGTAGTAGTAGTAGTAGTAGTAGTAGATGTAGTAGTAGATGTAGTAGTAGATGTAGTAGTAGTAGTAGTAGTAGCAGTAGTAGCAGTAGTAGTAGTAGTAGTAGCAGTAGCAGTAGCAGTAGTAAGTAGTAGTAGAAGTAGTAGTAGTAGTAGTAGTAGTAGTAGTAGTAGTAGTAGTAGTAGTAGTAGTAGTAGATGTAGTAGTAGATGTAGTAGTAGATGTAGTAGTAGTAGTAGCAGTAGCAGTAGCAGTAGTAGTAGTAGTAGCAGTAGGAGTACGAGTAGTAGTAGGAGTACTAGTACTGGTACTAGAAACAAGTTGTTGTTGTTGGGGTAGGGGTAGCTGTAGGGGTAGAGGAGGCGGAGGAGGAGGAGGACTAGGAGTAGAAGGATACCTATTCTACTGCTGCTGCTGTTGCTGCTTAACCGCATAGCAGCAATTTATAGGTAAATTCTGAAGGCAACGAGTTCTGAGAGCTCTAGGACATCGTCGGAGCTGTGATCGGTATTTCTCGCACCTTACCTGTACAGATTTCCTCAGAGCTGGATGCGTTTGAGTATGATAGCTAGATTTACCCAAGCTACACCGACTTCTACCACCAGGACTACGCCGGAAAGTTCCAGCTCAAAACGCATCTGTCTCTTGAATGACCGACTGATTGCTGCCAGGGCATCAACCGAGATGAACATGCCCCAGACAGCGGAAAATCCTGTCTTACTACTCAAGCCTTCGGCCAGAAGTTCTCACGTGAAGGAAGTCGCGATGCCTTGCAAAACAGAAATCACACACAGTTCTGTGCGTTCTGTGCCACTTGCAGCGAAAGGCCATCACGGTCATGCACCCTGAAACGGCATAGTCAGAACCTAGCACATCGCGAGACATCCGCAGACTCAGCGACTGACGTTGTCGTCCTCAGGGTGGCACAGTCAGTGGCTCTCAGCCTTTATGGCCCAATCGAGGCGAGCATTTAGAATCTAGACATCGCCACCCTCCTGGTAGTTCAGGTTGCCCATGGAGCTCCAGGCTTGTGACATGACCAGGCGCTTTTGCTTGCCGTCTTTGCTTTCCTTGGGCAGGCAGGCTTTGGATGGCCTTTGGACGAGCTATGACGAGCTTGTAGCTCGAGTCAGAGCTTTTGGAATCCTAGGTCCTAGGCTTCCCCTCCCCGATGCTTGCTGAGAGGCGGTGCGCCCACCACGATGCATAGTTCCTTAGCTTCGCGGGGGCTATGTTTCAGAAGATTGGGACGATTCTCGGAGATGAGCCTGCGCCATGATGCCGTGTTGAAGCCTTCATTGGCAGCTTCTGTCTCACCGAATTGCGCCCAAGCGACGCATGACGTCGCAAAGCTGCCGCATCTGCTCTGCAGACGTTAGCCTCGGTAGGTGATCGCAGTGTCAACCAGAAACCAGTGCAATGGTCACTGTGTATCACTGTGTAGTGGTTCTTCCACGTGAAGCCAAAGCCGCGAACCCAAGGCCCCTCAACCTATCAAAACCTGAAGAAAAGGAAGGAAGCCCAAGTACATCCTCACCAAGATGGAGCCTCAAGAACCCTAAACCCCTCCCCTAAAGACCCTAAAATGATTTCCATGGGAGATCTTCGCGAAGCGGCTCGCGCACCCGCCGCCCTCGCCGCATCGACTCAGCCTGTCCAAGGCCATGAAACTAATTTGGCAGTCTTGCGTCCGGGGGCTTGTAAAAGGGTTTACAAGGCCCGGGGTTTAGGGATTAGAGGCTTTAGCCTTCAAGTTGAACTTCATAGGGCTGCAGGATTTAAAGCTCAAAGGGTGGGCAGATTTTCAGTTCTAAGAGTTTAGGGTGGCATTTAGGCATGAGTATCGGGGTTCAACCTGGAACAGGTTTGTACGTGGGACTTTCTCTCGGCCGACTCGCCTTTCGTATCGTCACCGGCCCCGCAACAACAGCTCCCAAAACAATTAGAACAGGATTTTAGTCGGGGTACGGGTACACTGTTTCTATACTGAAACAACGGACTGTTACTCGTTAACTTGGTAACCTTGTTCATGCCTTCATGAGAAGAGGGTACTGCTCGGAAATCAACAGGCGAGCTCCCTGCCCAAAAGCCCCAGACCTAACAGCCTGAAACACGCAGAAGAGTTTTCTGAGGAACGGCGCCTGCTTCGTGTTTAAGCTCCCTACTTTCGCAAAGTCGGTGAGAAATCGGCTACTATCGCCGTCTTCCGATCTCCAGTGCGATTATTAAGGCTTTCATGGGAGCTTGCAGTCTCCAGCCTGGCGTTCCAGCGCAGTGGCTTCAGCCGCCTTGTGCGAATGGGACGGAACATGGTGGGAAGAACCAGTGCATTCTGCCCCTCCCAAAGAAAGACGGACCTTCGCAGTCCGCGCACGGACGGTTGCGCCGTGGTGCCTTGGCCATCGCCCTCTCTGCTGCAAAAGCCGATGCAACGGCCTGCTTCACAGCCGACACCGGAGTGGACTCGCTGAAAAATTGCGGCACCCATTCCCGCAGTCCGCTTCAATGGCAGCTACTAGTAATACACCCGTTTATGATGTGGAAGCTTGAACCCCGAAACCCTCCAGGTGAAGGCCAGGAGCACGCGAAGGTCGTAGAGCCGAGAATCTTTCAGTGGCGCCTGGCGCCATGAGATCGTTGCCCAAAACTGAGGCTTTGTGCTCGTCTTAGGTGTCCGAGCTTCCCTGATCTTCCCGGTTGGTGGGACACACCATCATCAAGGCCCCAGCAAGAGTAGTTGTCGACATGGCAAGAGGGGGACGACCGACAGTAGCAGAACAAGGCGGAGGAAAAGGAGGAGGAGGAAGGGGGGAGGCGGGGAGGAGGAGCGGCAGCTGCAGCAGTAGTCTGTAAGTCGTCGTCGCAAAAGGAAGTAGCAGGAGGATTGGTGCCGTTAGGATTGCATTCCTACAGATGGTAGTACACAGTATAGCAGAAAGAGCAAAGCAAGGCAATGAGCAAGATGCCCGAAACAGGAAACACAGAACCACCATGCACAAACAGGCCCTTTTTTAAGGACGCCGAGTCCCTACAACAACCAGGAGTAGAGGTAGCCTTGTCATCACCACAACAACGGTTGTATGCTTGGGTGAGCACGTGTGGTGCGATGCAACCACAGATCAGCAGAGAGCTTCTCGTTGGCAAAAAAACTTTCCAGTGGAGAGATGCAGGAGAGGACATCGTTCCTTCACAGCCTCACATACTCACGGAGGCAACCGTGGCCAAATCACTGCACGGCGAAGGACATGCAGCCGTGTTTCTTTTAGTGGCATAGACAACATCTGCATCTAGTGCGCGCAAGCAGGTTTTAATTTGGGGATATCGATCTTGCCAACCATGCACCTAAGCACTTCTGCATTGGTTCTGCCCCGCCCACCCCTTGGCGAAATGCCTTCAAGCTGAAACACACAAGACGCATCAGACCAGCGGCCATGCTGCCTCAAACATCCGCATGAAGTCTGTCGTCGGAATGTTTTGCCGCCTGAGCTCGTACCTGGCCGCCAGAACAAAGAGGAGTCATGGGCGAAAACAACCGACAGTCATTGTTACGGAGAAGTTCACCGCTCGGATGTTGCCGGGTGAGGCCGTCATACGATTCGAGGATTGAAAAGGAGAGTAATTAGTCGAAGCCTGACACAGTCCCAACACGTAGCTAACGGGCAGCTTCTGAAATCCGGATCTTTTCCTCAACACCCCAGGCTCTAGGCAAACAGCTGGAACTTCGACTTCGACCTGTCTGCTTCCTCTTCGGAAGCTGCGCACCTAGCGTCGGCCGAGGTCCGAAAAGGATAAGACTCGCCTTGGCCGGGCTGTGGAGTTCGCAGCTTCACCCTGGAGCCACTTCTCTTGGAAGCAACGTCGGACATCCGGATCTAATGTCAGAGTTTGGGTCACATCGAAAAGCCTTGGGTCAAGTGGCGGTACTCTTCTTTCATGAAGTGCCGCGTCGAAGGCCGGGCTGCGAAGAGACCGGCGAGTTGCGAGGCCTTCCAGGTTGCTAGAGCCGCAAGGGAGTCACCGGCCGGCAGCTGCGACACTCCCACCCATATTGGCTCCAGCAGCCATGGTCGTAACACGTTTAATGCTTCAGGTACCATGAAGCCGGCAATGCCAATCAAAGCAACGACACATGACGATAAACATGGGCAGGCGAACGGTACCTGTACGAGTCGAAGTGTCCCACGAAACCCCTATCCTTTGCTGGTACCGGCCTCTGGGCTCGACGCAGGACGAGCCACTGACCACCAGCCTGTTGTAACTACGGGCATTTACAGGGCTGTTCAGGGTGATGCAGGAGATGTTTTTTGTGGATTTAGGGTGAGAGTGTGCAGGAGTCAAAGCTGAATGCAATGGCTTCAAGGTCTTGCTTTGCCAAAGGATCGTCCAGCAGGCTGCAGTTACACTCCGGGTGCTTAACCATGCAATGTCCCTACGCTGCTTCACTCCGTGACGCCGAGTTAGCTTGACCTGCTATTCGAGTCTCCGCGGTTACTAGGCTTGAGTGTAGAACTCCAAACTTCACAGTTTCGCTTTGGGCCTCCGTCGTCCATGTTGCAAACGGCAAAGGCACAGCGCGTGCCCGGAGGAGACGTGGGGCTTCCAAAGCAAGCGGAATGCTCTATCTCAACTGCTTTATGAGGCGGCTGCTCATGTTCTTGTCCCGCAGCTACCACAATGTAGCTTGTAATGCAGGCAAACATATAAGGCTAGTCTATGCTATGATGCTTGCGTGTTTCATGCTAGGTGATTGCCGTCTTGGGCAGGGCTATTTTCTCTTGAACCCGGGCAATTCACGGACAGTGTTCTCAGCTCTCGCAAATCTGTGTGAACTCATAATGTGTGCGCATGCAGAAAGTAAATAAGACAACAAAAACACAAACAAGCACGCCTGTCTATCTCTCGTCCCATCTATCTGTATAAGTAAGCATGAACGTCTACATTACATACATATACATATACATATACATAAACATATTTATATATATACACACACATGCGGATATGTATACATAAATGAGTGCATGTATTGACTAGGTATTTAGTACATACATAAACGAAAATACAGATTTATGCGTGTATATATATATATATATCTTAAGTATAGGTAACATGCATGTTTATCATGTGAAGGCATGTGCGTATACATATACATATACATATATATATATATATATATATGTATATGTATGTAATACACATGTACGCGGGCATATTGGAAGCCTTCATTGGCTGGGCCAGCGACTGCGTCTGTGAGGAGAACGAGTTCGGCACTGGCTGCGGCTGCGGGCCCCGCATGGCGCGTACCTTCGCTGATCCCGCTCAGGGATTCGGGTCAGGCTTCAGGATTTGAGGGTTTCAGGGGTTTCCGGGCTTCTGGGTTTTAACGCGCATGTTTACAACTAAGTGTTCGTTTCGTTCCACGAGATACGAAAGTATGCGATTTCAGTATAGGGTAGGCAGGTCCTAACTTCAAGTACACGAACCTGTTTCGAAGAAAGGCACCCCGAAATAGAACCTCAATCATCCTTCTACGGAGCCCCAAACAAAGACTGTCGGATACCACAAGCCCGAGCCAAAAACCCGAACACGAGGCCCCAACCCCGAAACTGTCCTAACCCTAGCCCTAAACCCCTGAACCCGAAATCCCTAAACCCTAAACCCCAAATACCTAGACCCCGAATCCCTGAACCCAAAACCCCAATCCGCTCCGAGGCTCCGACGGCGCTCTCTTCGGAGAGCTGAGAGGGGGCTCGGCGACTGAAACGGTCTGGGAGTTTCCAAAAAAATGAAGGGTGGGATCCTTACCTTGGGTTTCGGTAACTCTTTTGTGTGAGTTTGTATCCATCGTAACTTGACCGATGTTTCGGTGAGATGTCGGTGTGGTCTGACATGCGACTCGAGCTGTATCTGCCCTACAAAACTTGGTGCTTGAAACACCATCTGACCGGGGCCGTGCGAGATGTTGCAAAGCAGCAAAGTGCAGAGACACGAGCAGCCACCTTTGGAGTTTAGTTCAAGAAGGACAGCTCTCGGATTCTCTGACCCTCCGCGGTCCCAAGGCTGGCCAGGGCCAGCTGCCTCGGGGCTTTGAAAGTCTTCGGCTTCGGCTAAGATCTTGCTGCGTTTTGCGGAGATTTCCGAGGCCCAAAGCCCATCCCGGCTCGGCAGGGGCAGCGGTGGCACCTGCACTACGCCGGCTGAGCTGCATGCCCCGGATGTTCCGTGCTCGTCGATGCACGAGGCGACACGAAAAGACTCATTTTGCCTTGGGCAGTTCATGTATCTCGTCGGTCGGGAAACGATGGCCGAACATCCCGCTCCACGAAGCGTGTCACGACATCCTGCTTGACTGATTCCCTCCCTATAGCAGGATGTTCTGCCAGCCGCAATTCCGGAAGATGCCCTGGACGAGGCTGCATCTCCACTTGGTGGAGAGCAGCCGAGCTGGAGTTAAGATCCTGGCACATGCCCAGGCCTTTCTGAGTTTCTGACACCAAGGCTCCAATCCAAATAAACTCCAAAGTCCGACTAATGCCCTGGTGAGAGAACTATCAAGAGCGAAGGCAGCTGCGTTTGCAAACTGGCCGTCCGATCTGAAAACTGAAAATCAGGCAGCTGCTCAATCCGAGGGATCAACACAACCGCCGGGCCACCGCTGACCCAGGTCTCTGCCGTTCCATCCAAGAGGGTTGCAACAGAGATCTTCATGAAGATCTGATGCTGCAATCACACTACTTGGCGAGCTACGGATGCAAAGCTATAACAAATCACCATCCGTAAAGATAGTTTTGTTCAATGGTGAGAGCGGCTCCATACTCGCGGCCATAAGGTTTCCTAAAATCGCAAAATGCCAGTAGTTGTATAGGCTATATTGTGACGGCCATCAATTTCTTGAGAAACAAGGATTGTGAGCGCGATTTTTGCCAACATTCATCCCATTTACAGGTGTAAAACACCATCATTTCGTTGGTGCTACTGTGTCGTGCTCGTTCTATGCATTTAACTAGTATGATTAGCACCAGCTTTCCCACAGGCAGCACCATAGCAGCACCCCTACAACTCTTGCTACGATGACTACTCTGACTAATATAATTCTGATACGAATACTGCTGAACATACCAATCATGCTTCTACTACAAGGCTATGAGCCACCCAATGCCTTAAGAGCTCACCAGCTCTGCCATCGGGGAGCTCAGGCTCGGTGAACGTGACGTGGCAGGGGAGGTCAAGGCCTCGCATATAGGACTTTCCAGCTGTTGATAACACGGACCGATGAGCTCAAGATGCAAGGTCTGAATATTCTCAAGATACTGGTCGGTGCTGTGTTGTTTCTGTTGTTGTGAGTTGCTTTGCACCTGCTCTTCTTACTAGTTCGACTGCTCGAGCTGAAGAGAGGGACACTCGCAAACATCATGGTCGAGGCGCCAATCATATTCAATATGCTTATGCGCAAAGTCGCAATTCATACCGACACACTATAACTTCATTTCAACAATAGTTGCAAAATCTGCAATGACCAAACTGCTCTGTGGGATTCTTCAAGTGTCTGCAGGGCACTGTGGTTGGAATATAATCTGATGAGAAGGACCCAAGTACATCGATGTTCTGCGCAGACCTATAAACGGCAGAATGCCAAATCCAGGACACGAGCAAGGTAAATCATGTAGACCATGGCGAAGAAATCGCATCGGCAACGTGTGATTTAAAGCTCGCTTTTCGACTGTCCAAGACCTGGAAATGCTTCGTTTTGGTGTGAACATCTAGGCAGGAGAGCATGCCAAAGTCTTTCAACTTCCTAAGCCCACTCCCATGGAAGAGTACAGAACTGTACCGAAATATCACCTCCCGCAGCACCACCCAAGCCCACCCTGCTTTCGCTGCCGAGGGCTGGGCACAGCCGGGCATCATCCGGCCAGGACTGATGGTTTTTGCGGTTTTGAAGTGGATCTTTGTGGCTGGGGCACTCGAGAGCTGGGTTTCGAATCCCTTCAGGATCCTTACTCGTACCATGCGGATTAGAGACAGCATCAGATGTGAGTTCAGTCGTGCGTGGCTTCAGCAGTCTTACTCGTCTGGTTTAGGCATCCGCCCGGCTAGTTCTGCTAATGAGGAGGTGCAGATCCTCAGCTGCGAACACGTCAGGAAGTCAAACATCCAAAAGGAGCTGAACTCGCGCAAGGTAAGACTGCGAGCAAGAACATTCCACACTCGAGACTTTGAACTGCTGAGCTCGCACACAAATTAAATCAGTACTACACTTCTCTTGTAATCCCAGTGGAGCTTGGAACACAGCCGAAAGCTAGCTCCCTGAACCTTCAACCCAGAAACAATCTCCGGCTGTTGGCCTCGGCTCCAGTAGCAGCAGCCGGTCGCGCACATGATTGCGAATGGAGCGTAGCTCCTGACGCCGGAGTGCAGAGTCAAGCCTAGTAGTAATAGTTCCTTATCATATTGGTGTAGCATTTATAGAAGATAGTAACAACAATAATCCCTCACAAAGAATCTAAAACTCTTCGTCGTGACTAACGACAAACCCGCGAGCGGCCACAAGCTGTGCCTCAATCTCGGCATCGATGCTCGGTTTGCGCTCGCCTTCAACAGTCCTGAGCTGTGCAGATTCTCTTGCCGCTTGCCTGTGCCAGTGCTGCGATGAGTTCTTTGTGATGTGAGGTTCCCCAGCCTGACTCGGATAGGTCTGCCATGCCACAGGCAAGATGAGGGCACAGATCCGCGATCCCTCACATGTCTGTGGTACCGGATGCCGAGATCGGTGCTCTGCTGCGCGAGCCCAGGCTTTTTGCCAGCGACCGGCGAGATTCTGAACCTGCACAGTCCAGCACGAAGCCTCGATGCTGTTTAACATCCTTCAAGTCAATGCCGATGATGTTGACGTGCAGTATAGACTATAATGAACACCATGTACTTCGCCAGGATCATATTAGATCTTGCAGCCCTACAGTCACAAGCTCACCTGTTCCGACATGCCAGCAACCGTCGCTCGCCTCCCACCCCGATGTACCGAAAGGACATAGCTACATCGAGCACTCCGAACACCTGCAAAACATGAAGCTTGACATTGAGAAGCAGTTTTCCGGTGAGGTGCCCTGAACCACCTGGAATCTGGAAATTTGATGTTGGGAATCGTCCCAACATACATTCAAGCAGGTCCTCCCCAAAACAAGATAACCACACCGCACATCGGGGCCACAGAGGAGAAGGAACCGCTGCCAGGGCTCTCAATACCAGAATCCAGATTAAAACGATCCCCCGCCCCTGCATATCCACGCATCGAGCCTCCTCCACTAGCCCGCCAAGGTCCTGTGCCATGCAAAGCAGTCTTCGGCCCTGGGTCTTCGAACTCTCAGAGTCCATCTTACTGCAGTTACTAACAATGGAAAACAAGAATTTGACTAATGATGAATATTACAGTGGCAGGAGCTATTCTACCACTAGTAACAGTAACAAGCACAATAATACAGCGTTAGGAAAGTGTTCGGAGATTTAGGAAGCTTTCGGTACGTTTGATAAACTCAACTTTCAGTGCTTGAGAAGCATCTTTAGAGGTGTCGACCTGGAAACACCACACCGTCAACAGATGCCCGAAGCGGATCATTTTTCATACCAGATTGCCAGACACCGAAGTGATACACCTTGTTGCAGAGCAGAGCTCTGTGCCCATACTCACAAGCCTGCGGCCGGTTGCTGCACAGTAACTTTGGTACACTCAGCAACTCTGGGACAGGCTATCTGCCTCGCTTGAGTAACGGGCATAAGCTCAGTCAAGCGAAGAGGCAGCCACAAGTCACAACAGACCACGTGAAAGAAACACCGCATGCGTCTGTCTGTCTAGCTACCAGTAGCAACTAGTAGCCACTACGAATACGAGCACTTCGGAGGTTCATCTATTTCTGGCTTCTCGGCTCCTGGATCCCTGAACGTCCTTCAATCAAGGAAACCCGTGTTCGGCAGCTGCCTCGTTGTCTATGACAAGCGCCGTGTTTTCAGCAGAGTGCCGATCCTTAGTCATTTTCTGAAAGCTCGTGATCCCCTGTTCTGCTTAGGTTTGCCAGGATTCGAGAACGTCGGTTTTGTGAACCCGAAGGTGTGGGAATTCGTCAATTTCCGCTCTTGGAACTTCCGCCTCCTCGTCGGCACTCATAGTAATCGCCATCACCAGCACTGTTGTTCAAGAGCTTTCAGGGCTCCGATTTTCTACTGCGGGCCTGTGGTCTGCGAGGGATATTGCGACTCTGTTCCGTAGCATCGAATCCGCGCGGTCAACGACACCACCTCCTGAATCAAGCTTGGGTACTTTGGCAAACTCTAGCTAAACTTGCACAAGACTCTAGACTCCAACAACCTCAATTCTCAAATCCGTGCACCCGAAACCGACACCCCTCAACCACGAACCCTACGCCCGAAACCCTCAACCCCCAACCAACACAAAGAACCGCAAAGCCCCAAATATCCCAAATCCCCAACGTGGGCTCGGGACCCGGCCAACCTTCGACGAATCGCTGACCGAGCCTGGGCAATGGCCTGCATCATGATTCGGACAAACTCATTCCGGAGCCGGCGCTGGAAGAGGCCTTTTCGGCCCAACCCCTCATGTATTTCCCTATTCTTTCCGCGAGTGGAAGCTGAATGGTTCTTGCACCACCAGCGCAAGCCCGTCACTTGCACCGCCTCTTTCAGCTCCCGATTTTGTGATCGAAGGACCTCCGACTCCTGACTCCGATGGAACACGCTGGAAACTCCAAAGATTACAATGGCAAACGTATCTCCGGCAGGCAAAGAAGCACCGCTGAAGAGGTCGGAGTGATCTTTACCCTTGCAGCTTCTGCCTTCTCTGTTCTTGCACAACTGGAATAGATTTGATGACCTAGTGGAGCTAGCCCGAGCGAAGCTTCCCGGCTTCCCATGCTCCTCCTTAGCAGTCTCCAGCTCGGCTTGCCGCGCCTTATGGAAGTTCAGCTGCGCCACAGGGACTGGCACCCCCAAACGCCCATCAACAAATGCTAGGGTTCAAAGGAGTGCGCTGTTTCTGAGCTCTGAACTCTCTCAGCTTCTGGTTCTGCTTGAGACTTGCGTGCGACTGCGACAGCAAAATGTTCCCTTAGACTTCTCCTGCTTGATGAGAGGCTGGGTGTTCTTGCAGTATCTGTTCTCCACTCCTGGGTCGGCAACTTCGCGTGCTGAAGCAGCGTTTGGACAACACTTTCGCGCCGCGTTGGTGTCATGGCATCGCTGTGAGGGGCATGTCGCCAGTGGAATAACTTCATGTTAAGCTGTGAAAACATGCTAAAACTCGTCGTCGACTTCCTTTCATACATGCTCGCCTCTCCGCTGAGAGATTCACGGCGGTGACTTGAGCATGCATTCATTTAGGATGACATGTGCCGTCCCAATTTCGAGATAAATCCCGAACAGAGTCTAGCATGCCGCTCGTGACTGCAGGCGAGTTGCAAGCAAAGACGACAACAAGAACCATGGCAGCAGCACGAACGACAACACGAAGAGCCACCAAGGACAACAGCAACCATGAGAATCCCAACCTCGACAATAGCAACACGCCAACAATGAGAACACCGCCCCCATGCGTCAATGATGATGATGATGCCAACTTGACCCTGAGTCTGAGTGCTCGGCCGTCTGCTCAGGTTTCGCATCGTCGATGGGTTTCTCCGGGGCGGACCTGGAAGGGACTTGTACTTGACCGTGAGTCGGCTTTCAGTTTGCTGAGCTGACCGCGAAAGAAATCTGGTGCTACCACCTGAACCGATGCTCGTCTTGACCTTGACCCTTCCCCAGGCCAACCTTGTAGAAGGCTATACGTGGACACTTCCATACCGAGATCAGGCTTTCTTCATGTTATTAGGGGTCCTTGTGGAGAGATCCTCAACAAGGATCTTGCTACTTGGGATCTGTTTTCGGGTCGCCTATTTGATGAAACTGTCACGTATTGGCCGAGCCACCTGGCGCCCTGCTCCAATGCCTTCAGGCGCTTCTGCAAGATCTCACGCTGCGCCCGAAGCTCCTGCGGAAGAAACCAACAGCAGCAAGACTTGTAGCAAACTGAGCGCAACAATGACATGGTGATTGCCTAAGCGCGCACTTCGCGACTGAAAGTGTGCTGGAAGTGACATACCATCAACTGAATTCATACAGGTCTGGCGCAAAACGCAGCCGGTGTTGAGACGCGGGGGCACCCCGGAAGCTTTACATTACACCTGTCAAGTCTGGATCACGGGCGATACACGGCCATTGGTCAACCGGCATGACCAAGACGGATGCCAATTCCAATCTCCGTGCCGCCTGTAATGCACACAGCGTCGCTTTCGCAACTTTGCGGCTGCTTCATGTTGTCTGTGAAGGGTGAGGCGCCCGACTATTCCGAGCATTTTTGGATCTCTTCCATGCGACGACGATGCAACACTGTGAGGGCAGTGTTGACAGGCTTGTCCACCTTCCAGGTACTGCCTGTTCCTGCTGTAAACCGGTAGAAAGACGAAGTCACCACGTCACTAAACGCTTTGATGTTGCGTCTCTGTCCGCTCTGCTTGGTGGTCACATTGGGGGCGCGTAAGGCACAGGCAGCTGCCAAAAAGCAAGCTTACCAGATTCGGGCTCCCAGCGGCACCGAAGCTCCTTGAGTTCGGCCGCTACGGCCTCCTTGCCATGAGATTTCCTCACCAGGTACCGAAAGAGAGCATCCAATGCCGGCAAACCGCGAGCCAGGTGCCCAGCGCACGAGCGCAAACTTCTTGCCACTGCTCCGCCAGGCTGTGAACCTATGGCACATCTCAAACATGCAGGCAGCTTGGGGTGGGACCTACTGGCCGTGCCTCTTCCATGAGGCTTGCCAGGGCCTGGCAAAATGGGCTAGCTGAAGGACAAGACATCGTACCAGGCTTTGCTCAGGGCTCAAGCGGGCAAGTTGCCGAGGATCATGAAATCCTGAAAATGGAACCCATACATTGAACAGCCTACATCCTTCAGCTTTAAGCAAACGTCCACAACAGCAAGTTCGAGGAGGTAGGTGACTTTTGATGTTTCGGACAGTGGCAAACTACTGCAGCCAAACGAAAACTGTACAAACAGGCGACTTGCGACGACGGCCAAACCAACACGCCATGTAGAACAGACGACACTTATGAATGATTGCCATAGTATCTCACCTGTTGGTATGATGTACTCTCTACGCTTATGCTTTGGCATGACAAAGAGTTGTGTCCGCTGTGGGCCTCGTTCTCATCCCGAAGGGCGGAATTGGCGGCCATGGTGCTGTCCTCGACATTTTCGACGAAGTTGGCTGTTAAAGGTTTGCACTCTGGGCTTTGACTCTAAACCGTCTGCGTTCCCCTGCCACTTGGTCTGCTGCCAAGTCTGCTGCCATGGCCACGACAAGGAGTGGAGATGCTTTGCCACGTGATCTCTTCAGCCCTTTAGTGAGGCCTAGGGGCTATGGGTTCAAGTTCCTAAGCTGGGGTAGAGCAGAGGAGTCTGCATGTTGTGACATGGAGCTCCAGCTGCGGCGTGGAGCTTTCTGAATCGGGACATGTGGCATTCCAAGCGACATTGCTGCTGCCGTGTGCTACGCATAGCTTAGCCATGTCGACTATCAGCCCAAAAGGCTGCAACGCAGCGCATGATGCTCAGCTTGATTGCAACCTTGCAGATCAGGACATCAGATCTCGTCCACCACTCTTCCGCGCTTAAGCAGCGCCGGCACGAACTCTTGGGCTGGCAGCTGTCAGAGCAAATCACAGGGCTTCGGAAGATCTGTGCAAAGACAGGCATGGACCAGTCACAGAGAAGAAAACCAGCTGTGCACCTCTGCAGGAGCCTGCGATGTGAGCCGGAGGGCCAAAAATCAAGCACAAACGCTCAGAACAGATGGCAGTACCGGCAAATGGGAGTCAGACTTCGGTTCAGGAACAGCAAGAGTAGGCCGACTGTTTCAGGCCTCTGCGCTGGCTGCCTCTAAGCCTGCAAGGCTCCAACCCTCCACGTGAACAATCGATTGTGACACCACGCTTTCTGATGGCTTAGTATATTATACTATACTGTACTATACGATACGATACTATACCATAAATATCATACATACATGCAGACTTCACAGGTCTGGCAACTGGAAGTCTGCTGGCCTGGCGAGCCGCCTGCCTGGGCACACAAGGAAAAGCTTCTTCCTCCGATATCCCGCTTCTGTCGAATGTGCGTGTCGAGAGGCTCCGGACGACTGCTTGACAGTTTGCTCCTGTATGATCTTGTATGATAAGTGCTGCTGCAGCTATCATGTTCACGACCGCCACCACTCTCGCCGCCAAAACCACTCCCGATACTACGTTCGGCGATGTGCTTTGCTCTTCTTGTTTTTGCGACTCGCCATGAGTTTTCTGAAATGCAATGCCTGATTGGAAGAAGCCGGGGCCCCATCTAAAACTTCGCGACATTTCACTGGTGAAGCATGGCAACCCCCCCACCCAGGAACACGGAGGTCCAGTGAGTAGTACGAATATTGAAGTCACCGATGAAGCTAACAATAACTACCAGTAGAACAGTGAACACAATAACGACACGAATCCTTACACTGCGGACATTACCGTCAAATCAAAAAGGACATGCTGAAAACAACATTATCAGAATACTACGAAACACAAGTAGTGCCTAAGGAATGGTAGGCTCCGGGCTTTTGATTCCGAGGCCTGCCGCTTTGGGCTTTGGCCTGGCACCAGATACTCTTTTAGTCTCGGGCTCCTTTCTCTGGGGCGATGCCTTCCAGACAGGGCTTCTGAGAAGATCCTGCTTCATACAACGCTTTATTGCTTAGTGGTGTTCCGTTTTTGGGGCTCAATTGAGGGCTTCGCGGTTTGTTGCTTCTGTGTGCACTCATTGGCACTCATAGTTAGATATTTCTGCGGCAGATCTTCTCGGATCTTCTCGGTTTAGAGTGCCACAAAGCTGCTGATTCAGTGATTCATTCAGTAGTTCCTTCAACCAGCCGTCCATTCGTCCATCAATCCATGCATGCATTCACTCAAACATTCATTCAAGCGATCCTCGTTCAGCCTGATTCACTCCTGCTTACGTCTTCGGATTACTTGCAACTCGCTAAGACCTGCAGATGGCTTCAGACTCGTGAGCTCCCCCACCTCTTGTGAGCTGCCGAGCTGAAGCAGACCTCACGACGGGGATCTCTCAAAGACAGCCTTCGAGCAGCATGCGCAGCAATGTTGCAGTGCCTGTGTACCTGAATGTCTAGAATCTACGATACCAGTACAATGGCACTACATTCACTACATACTACGAGCACTACTGTACTTACTACAGTAGTGGAAGCTTCAAGAAGTTCGGCCTTCCAGGCTGGACCGAAAGGTCGCTTGCAGGCCGCATATCCCTCAGCTCTAACCTTTGTTAGCCCCAGGAAGACCGTCAACACGCTTGGGATCCAAACCCATTCCTCCGCGACGCGGCGCTGCTGGCCTTGCTCGCCAAAGGAAGCACGCTGCATCATCAGCAGACCAGGTGATTTCAATAATTGCAGAGTTTCTAGATCATGGACCCGAACAAGCTGTAGCAAACGCTAAAGCGCAGCTAGGACTGCAATGTGCCACTGACTCAACAGTGACGACCTCCGACAAGCCGGAACCTCTGCGCGGGGTTGGCTGCCACCCGACAGACAGCAAGTTGCATAATTATGGCCTACTTAAGCAGATTCTGTCTGTTGATTTACCCCCCTAGATTACATTGCACCGCACATAAAATAATACCTTTCGTCTGATCAATCTACGCTATATTATCGTTCTACACCTCCTTCTACAGGATCCCTTTAAAGGGAACCCTTGCGCTGCATTTAAACTCGTCGGAGCAGTCCTGGTTTCGCTCCCGGGCCGGGCTCACACCTCAGCTTGGCGCCAGCTCGAGCTCTGGAGTGTGGGAAACTGGGAGTGTGCTTAGGGTAGTAGTAGTAGTAGTAGTTTAGGGTCTAGGGTGCTCGAATAAGTTACTGCAGTGGCTCGCAGGGCAAGGTATTTGCATTCAACACAGGTTCAGGGTTTCTGCACTGGAGACTCAGGCTCTGCAGTTTAGGTTTTGAAGGCCTATGGGATTGGGGTCGGCCATTTCTCCATCACCCGTTTCAAGTTCAGGAGGAGTCCTTTGAAGTTGTTGGAAGACATGTCTCCTTGAAGATCAAACAGACAAAGATACGCAAGAAACCCCGGCGTCCCAAAGTTGACATGTTGTAGGTGTTGGGCTGCACAAGCAAGCCACTGCTGAAGACACTGTACCACATGCAATGGTGGACGTGCTAGCTGCCAAACTGTTCCTGGGTAGGCAGACACCATGAAGCAACCGAATCACCGCCCGTCCAGTCAAATCAAAGGCCGTTGCGACCGCTTCGGCCGGCTCCTCGTCCGGCAGCGGCCTCTCCTGCAGCATCGCAAGCATAAAGGACGGCATATCTCCGCCTGTGCCTCCAAGTGCTGCATGGGAATGCCTCGAGAAGGACAGGACGGACAGACAGAGAGAGAAAGAGAGAGTTGGGGCACAAGGAATCCAAATGACGTTCGGTTCCACTGCGATTCGACGTCCTCGGCCAGCTGCCTTTCCCGCGGCTCTGCCTTCACCGTGTATGCCGTAAGTGCTCCGGCAGGGGTTGAGGTTTTGAGAAGGCCAGAGATTCGGAGAGGCATTTACTTCCTGAGCACTGCATGATGCACAGCTCTTCATGGAGTTCGGAGGCATTGAGAAGGGGATGTACCGTTTGACTGACAGCCGGCCAGCTAGCCACATCTCTGCAATTCCATCTATCCGCCCTCTGAGGAGAGCACTGGCGGCTTCGCGCGCACGCTCGGGCAGAGCCGCCACCTGCCAACATGGGTTATGGGACATTGCAACAGCAAACCGTTCAATGGAATCGTTGTGCTGTCCAGTTTGGGGAGCCTCCTCCAAGGCACCCTGATCCAGAAGGCTGCGCATGTCGTTGAGCTGTCGCAACTGGGCAAGACAACAGCTCTCGTGCCAATGCACAAAGACTATAGTGCTTTCTGGATGGACCTCTTGCAACGTGTAAGGAAGATAAGGAAGACCCTTTGGCATTACGTTGAGGCTCCCAGCCACGCGGGCTAGCACCTCGCTGTCCCGAGCAACCACCTGGACACGGCATATGCGGCGCGCTGATGGCCCTGCAAGGATCTTGTGTCAGCGGAGCCCTCGCGCTTTTTCTCGGGCCTCGCTGGAGAGCCGCCGGCATTCTGAGCGCAAGCGGCTGCACTCGTCGCCTAGAGCTCTGCACTGCAAATAGCTTCGTGTCTGCGCAGTGGAGGGGTGAGGGCCGGGAGCGGCGGGGGCGGAGTTCTCTGCTGATCTGAGATCCAGGTTTCTCTCAGGCACCGTCGAACTGAGACCACGCTTTGCCGCAGCTCGGCCACGGCTTGCTCCTGCAACACAGTTCGCACTCGCACTGCATTCCACTGCGCCAGCCTGCTATGCCTGCAAGATCCTGCAAGGATTGCGCCGTACGGATCCGTACGGCATGAGACCCAGCCGACACATCCAAGCAGAGACCCTTTGGATTTTTGCGCCGCGCGCTCTGGGGTCTAAGCCATGACCAGTCTCAGGCTTCCCAAGCAGAGAAAGATGCAGACTCCCAGGAGACCAGCCTGACTGACAAGGCTCAGGACGATGCAGGGGACTTCTGTTCTTGCAACAGTTTCCTCACCGGGGCACCAGAAGCGCCAGCTGCTTGCCGGAAGATTGGTGGCTCTGCACGGCCAGGGCAGCTGCCTTGGTAGGTGCAAGCCAAAATCTACGCATCAGCCTCCTCGCTCGTGTGCTTACCCCTTCCCGTTTCACTTCTCTGCTCAATGAGCGGGATTGCAGGATTGCGGAGGTCTCGTGGTTTGTCAACAGCCCCGTGACTGGGTGCCTTGCACTGTATAACTGCACGCCGCATGCATGTATGTGTCCATGCAAAACCTCAAACCGAATTGAAAGCTCCGACGAAACGTCGAAACAGAGTCGACATAAACAGCCTGATGAAACCAGCGGAGCACGACCCTTGACCGGACCCTCGCGAATCCTTCCCAACTTCACAAACGACCCACCCCGCCCCTGCCGTTCGCTCCGGTGCCCAAGAGCAGCCTCATGTGCCGGCCGCCGTGGCGCTGGATAAGGTGGCTCTGGGGGCTCCGTCCGAGGGCGCACGCTGCCACTGTTGAGCCTGAACTTGACGTGGTCGGCATGGCAAACACTCCGTGGCTTGGTGCGTTTAGAAGCCAGTCCGATCGGCTGCCTCATGACCTGGTGACTTGGCGCCCAAGGACTCTCGAAGCAGGACCCTGAGTGAGCTCCAAGCCCTAGAATGCACAGAAACTGTTGGAATTCGGCCAGGTCTCCCCGGAAGACCGGGCCCCTCAACGGGTCGCTGGCGCAGAGGGTGCGTGCCCAGGAAAGCCTGCGGCACGTTTTCGTTCGAGCTCAGGTGGTGTAGAATCAGATCCTTCCACATCCTACCACCCGTGGCCATGCACGGCCGTGCCAGCCTGCAGGAGCGTCCGAGATGTCGCCGGATCGCCGCTGAGTCGTGCATGGCTGCTGGTGCCGAAGGCCGGGCTGTGCAGAACGTCGGAGCCTCCCAAGCAGAGAGAGAGAGAGAGAGGGGCTTCAGCTTCAAGGCAACCCCCGTCCTGGGCCTAGGCATGCCTCCCAGCTCAATAATTGCCTTCCAAGGTGCGCCAGAGCACTGCCGTGTTCAGACGGAAGGGCACGTAGGCCAGCAGCTCCCTTGGGTTCACGGAGACGAGACGGGAGCCGGATGGAGCCGGGGGTTCGCCAAGTCAGACTCTCAGGGGATCTTAGAACATCTCTGTGCTCTCTCTCGACTCCAGCGTGCAATCAAGGCTCAAGCGGCCGGTTGGGTCCTTGACAAGCAGATCCGCTGCCGGGGTGCGAGACACGACTGGACTCGACGTGGAGAGACTTACAAGAGAGACAAGCGTCGGAGTCGTTGAGGACGTTCACTCCAGGAAACCTGAAGCTTCCAGCTTTCAAGGCACATCGTAGGGCAGGGAACTTGCCAGCCGAAAGACTCCGGATGTTCTCGCCAGGCCATCATGTGGTCTCGTCCATAAGACAACATGTCCTGTGTCGTTACACTGTCTTGAAAGCAACGTCCCAAAACGCGAGCGCGCGAGGTGTATGTCAAGCTAGCACCCTGCTAGTGGCTGCTTGTGGTGCTGGCGCGCATCCGGCCTGCATGCGTTGGACTTGCTTGCGGAACGCCTTCCTTAGTCAGATTCTCGACGCTCGGGCCAAGGAGAAAATGTCATGCTGAGAGGACCAAGACAAGCACGAGCGTCTTTCCCTTCGCCTCCCCACTTCGCGGTCGCGCAGACGTCCTGGCCCCAACCTCTTTCCAGAAGGCAGTGCCTCCCAAACAGCTGGATAATCAAGACCCANCGCGGTCGCGCAGACGTCCTGGCCCCAACCTCTTTCCAGAAGGCAGTGCCTCCCAAACAGCTGGATAATCAAGACCCAGCCCAAACTTGCGTTGCTCTTGAGCACGGACCCAGCCTGTGTCATCGAAGTTGTCAGACAGGTGCCTTGGCTCTGCAGCGCGATAAGCAGGGGGCATACTGGCGGACATCCTACAAGCGAGTTGCAAGTTGAAAACGAAGTTTGTCCAGGTACCTGTCACCGGCATGTCATGTCTCTTCGATCCTGGATGCTGACAGGTATACGCAGCGTACGGGTACTAGTGCCAACAAAGCAGTGCGCCCTCTCCGTGCCTTCGCCGCCGAAAGTGTCAATGTGAACTATGGTATTTTCCATCTCGCGGGCATATGTGCTGAAACGGATCCTCAGTGGCTGATCGAAGCTTCAGAGAGCTGTTTGCCGACATCTGCCAACCCGTCGTTTCGAGCCCAGGGTCATGTTGACATCCACGCATGTTGGGTGGAAGATGCGCGGTCCACAGGAAACATTCAGCAAAGGCGTCATCGACCCCCAAAGTGGCTTTTCGGCAGAGGCCAGCCGCGAGAAGCCTGGGTGCTCTATGGCGCTGGCTCTGGCCACTTGCATCGGAAGGGTGGCAACGCCAATGTTCATAACATCCGACACAACGCTTTCGTGGCTGCCCTGAACTCGTAGCACGAAAACATCTGGTATTTCAGGCCCAGGAACAGATGTCAAGAATGGACATGTCCTGACNCTGGAAATGCAAAGCCAAGATCTTCCCAGTGAATCCCCTGACAGGGCCATGCAGGGCTTGTATCCTTTTGACATCACTTCCTGTCAACAAGCACATGCATCTTGCAGTCTCAGGGTCACTGCCAGCCCCCACGATGCCTCTTCGAAGCGCGATGTCGCAGCCAGAGTGGCGCGCAGCTCTGCAAGGACATCGGCACCTTCCATCCGACCCTGCAACCCCGACCCTGCCCGTGTAGGCTCGGAACTCTGACTCGTGCATGCAACGGCACAGAGGAAGTTCGAGACCACCACCACAGGCTCCTGTCAAGAGCGCTCACTGCAGCACACCATACGAAGGAGCTTGTCCAG
>BGNK01002871.1:0-88924 GCA_003297005.1 Symbiodinium sp. clade A Y106
CCCCACCAACGCAAGCTTAAGCCTATCGGGGTTCGTTCTACGAAGCTCTTACAAATCCACATATCGACGCCCCAAAAATCCGTTCTCCCGCAACCCCTTCAAGCGCTGCAAGGCATCTATAGGCCTTTATACGCCCTTGTAATGTAAGCCCCTCAAAACCCTACAAGACCCTTCAGCGCTAATCCCCAAACCTAATGCACAACCCCAATAGGGCATCCAGGATAGCTCAGGCCTCCAGCCGTTGTGCCGCGATCTGTGTGTTCTTTACTGAATTAGTCTTATCTACTTATACTGTCAATATAGCCGCTAAACCCGAAACCNCAGCCGTTGTGCCGCGATCTGTGTGTTCTTTACTGAATTAGTCTTATCTACTTATACTGTCAATATAGCCGCTAAACCCGAAACCCTACGTCCTCGACCCTAAACCCTACACCCTAAACCGTAAACTCCTGAACCCTAGACCCTGGACCCGCTCCGTAAGAGGACCCCTAGCCTACCTAACGCCGAACCCTGGCGAGCCCTCACCCCAAACCCCTAGCCTACCTAACGCCAACCCTCGGCGAGCCCTCACCCTGAGCCTACCTAACGCCTTTCTTGGCGAGCCCTGCAAACCATAACCCCGAGCCTACCTAACGCCTTTCTTGGCGAGCCCTCAAAACCCTAAAACCTTCCCCTAGCCCTCCGCCCCCTCCAAACTCCCGAGCACTGGGCCCTCGATACTCCCTCCGCTATCGCCCTTTCTCTGACTCCTACGGGGTCGGCGGCCTGAGCCGGAGGCTCTTAAATAATATGTAATATGTATATATATATACACACATACAGAGATACATATGTACGCGTACACATACACATAGACACCTACATCTACATGTACATGCACATTACCTTGAACATTACATTATGTACGCGCATACATGCATACATGCGTACATGCATACATACATACATACGTGCATACATATATATATATACACTTATACATATATATATATATATATGCTCGCGCCCCCCCCCGATCCACCCGAACCTGCTTTTTGTAAGCAGTGGATCATGGGAGGTGGGCAACCTCCGATGCGAAAACATCGACAGGGATCAAATTTTACCAAAATTTCTGAAGCTTGAAATGCGAAAACACTGGCAGGGATCAAGCAACTATGGCCCCGGCACTTCCCATACATGCCAAGATTTTAGGAATTTGGGGAAATTTGATCCCTGCCAGTGTTTTTCGCATTGCGGGCTTCAGAAACTTTGGGGAAGTTTGAGCCTGGCAGCATTTTCGCAACATCGGATGCGAAAACATCGACAGGGATCAAAAATCACCAAAATTTCAGGCCCCTTCACTCCCCATAGATGCCAGGACTTTAGGACTTTTGGGGAAATTTGATCCCTGCCAGTGTTTTCGCATTTTCAGGATTTAGAAATTTTGGGGAAATTTGAGCCTGGCAGCATTTTAGCAACTTCGGATGCGAAAACATCGACAGGGATCGACTTTCTCCAAGAGTCCTGGAGCCTGAAATGCAAAAAGTAATAGAAGAACAGTGTACCATGTACTATTCCAACCTATTCGTGTTTGTGGCTGCTTTAGAACGTGGTGGGGACGTGGCTCTCCAGCTTTCTTCCCAATGTTGAGAGACATCGGATCTAGCCAGCAGATAAGCCTATAAGCTCCGCTATTTCAGATTGCAAGGTAAATGGCTCTTTCTGATTGTGTTACATGAGCAAGTGACCCTGCACGTGCCTCAGCTACCAACGGTACTAACACTTCTTTCATCGAGCAAAATCATAACTGTAGTTAAGACCAGCTTTGCTCAAAAAAGACATAGAAGAACAGCTGCACTCTTATACTATACTATTGAAACCTACCTGTGGTTGTGGATACTCTAGAACGCCTTATGCAAACGCAAACAAATGTCTGTTGAACCTGACATCATGTATAGATATTGTCGAGTTCTTGCTTCTTCATTGAGGTAAAACCTTGCTAACAGTTTAGAACCTTGCCCGCTGTAGAATAGACTTTCTTGTATTTCACATTCAAAACTAAAGAAGCTGATAAGCTCCGTTATTTCATATTGCAAGATAAATGACTGTTTCTTATGTATTACAGAAAGTGAGTTCCCCACCAATACCCCTTTGCCTTACTAATTTTAGGGTTCCATTATTAGAACTGGATACCCGGAATAAAGTGTAACCTCATTACTAAGGGGACATTGGGGAACCTAGCAAATGAGCTTCAATTGCTTCAATTCTAATTCTTCTTTCATCGAGCAGAATCATGACTGTAGTTAGGGTCAGCCTTGCCCAAGATGCAAGTGAAGTGTTTTGTTGCCGTCCTAAAAGCATAATGATAAGGAGAAACAGATGTGTTCCACCATTGCTCTGAGGCTATGAGGAGAGGAGAGGTTTGTAGCTGTTTCATGATGTGTTGAAGGATGGCTTAAGTGTGCAAGTAGTACGGTGCAATAGAGCTCGATGAAGTTCTGAGCCGCGATCGTCTTTCATCTTTGTAAGCGAAAACAGCAAATGTGCTTAGCATATGACGTTTTGCTGGGGGAGGAACAGCGAATGCTTTCCAGATGAATGTTTGTCTATTCCCACGAAGCCTTAGAAGGTATAAACGTGTGCTTCCATATTTCTAAGAGGAGAAGAAGGCGGGGGATCTTTACTTGGTCTTAGCTTTTGTTCTTGCTGCTAGCACACGAAAATTTGACTTGTCATTCTGGTTTTCGTGTTACAAAGTTGTAAAGCGTAAGAAGCTCGACATACCTCGACATACCACCGAACGTACTTGGAATTTGCTGGAGGGAGACCACTTTCTTCTCCGAAACATTCAGATTCAATTTTGTAGTATTGGCAGATTGTAAGGGCTCGTTGAGTCCCAGCCATTGTTTGTGAGGAAACAGGATTTGAAATGACAGAAATAACACCAACTGAGCAAAAACAACTGCGGTTTCCTTTGTCTTTACTGAGAAGGGCTCAAGTGTTTCAGCGCGGACGCAGAACCAGATTCTGGTTTGGGTTTTGGGTGGTTTACATANCTGCGGTTTCCTTTGTCTTTACTGAGAAGGGCTCAAGTGTTTCAGCGCGGACGCAGAACCAGATTCTGGTTTGGGTTTTGGGTGGTTTACATATACCAGAAAAGAGCACAACAAGCAGAAGTGGAGAAACCCTCGCAAATACCGATGGTTTATGGACTTCGGAGAAAGCATTCGGAGACATAGTATTGCAGACGAACAGTTGACAAGAAGGCTCGGGTGGATCATGGGGGGGGGGGTGACCATATATATATATATATATATATGTATACAGATGTATGTATGTGCATATATATATATACACACATATATTATGCAGTATGGTTCTGAAGGCTCAGGAAGCATGCTCTTACAATCCCAATGTCAGCGTACTCGTGTACACCCCAGAGCCCTGTTCTAATTACCGTGGCTCGGATGCTGGATTGGGTTCTGGGCCGTAGCGCTTGACAATCTAGGATCCAATAGTGCTGTTCGGGTTTATGGCTTTAGCTTTTGGGGTGTTAAGCACCTGGAAAAGAGGACTCCTTTAGGTGGTTTTTGAGGCAGCAGAAGAGTCCTATAAAGACTTTGCAAGCAAGAGTTTGGACAATTCGAGGTTTAGGGAGCTATGGCTTTTCTAGTTTAACAGTTTGAGTCTTACGGTTGGGAGTGTAGGGTTGGAACACGTAGGAATCGCAGGATCTTCAGGCTTTGGAGATTTACGGCTTGGGGGATTCGCTGCTCCACTGCTAGTCTTGCCCTCAACTCCAAACAAAACACATGGCAGTCGCAAAAAGAGGCAAAGTAGCGGGAACCCTTTCAGCAGTACAGTTCAGCAGTACAGGCACCAGGCACCATCCAAAGCCCTGTTATGGATTTGGGGCTTCAGGGTAATGGCCTATTGCACTTAGGACGTTAGGGATTTGAGTTCAATACTTGTGTAGAGTTCACAACGCATACTTTGCAGCCATTGTTTTTGCGATGCAAATCTCCACTTAGACACGAACATGACATCAAGTCAGATGAGACAACGTGGGAATGGAAGCAAGGTGCGTTCCAACATCTCCATAACTCGAGCAAGCTTATGTTCATAGGGGTCTGCAACACAAAAGTGACGATGTAAAGTTGAAGTGTGGGTAGTTCTCCAAAAGAGTACTCACACTCTTAGCACGGACCCATAACATGGACATGGCAATCTGAGTCATGGCGCAGAGATCGTGGGGAAGGCCGGGTACACAACACTTAGGTTCTTCAGTCAAGTAAAGAAAACTCCCACCATAGTTGAGGCCCCAACGGCATGATTCGTGGGTAGGCACGACTAGGGCTGAGAATACGTTGAAAGGTGCCACGGGTAGGCAGTGCATGCACTCTTCCAGAGGCTCTGGATATCCCGCCTCGTCGGTGTCCGAGGCTTCCATAGCACCCAAAGGCTTCACCTTCACTTCCCTCGACCCGTGACATGCTGCATTGCTGAAAAGTCAGTGATCCAGGAAATGCCGTACGACAAGACTAGAGTCGGGAGTCGCAGAAAGCACATGACCCTGCTACCAGCCCTCAGTCGTGGGATCCATGTTATTGGAATTCTTAAGTAAGGCAACCCTCCTGGGTACCTATTTCTGTCTTCGACAAGCCTTAGTTGAATCCCATTTTGTCTGCTGATGCTGTTGTGACCACAGTACGACTCAGATGTCACCGTCAGTGCCAAACAGCGAGGGAGGGAGAGAGAGAGAGAGAGAGAGAGAGAGACAGAGGGGCAGAGGGAGAAAGAGAGGGAGAGGGAGAGGGGGGGAGGGAGAGAAAGGGAGACAGACAGACAGACGGGGAGACACACAGGGAGACAAACAGGGAGAAAGACATGGAGAGAGAGAGAGAGAGAGAGAAGAAAGATAAAGTGAGAAAGAGAGAAGTAGAGGGAGCGAGGGAGGGGAGGGGAGGAAAGAGAGCCTTGATCAAAGAGTATATCCCAATCGGCATTAAGATCCTTCTCGAATCTAGGGCTTGTTCCTTCATTCAGTGCAAGTTGGAATCTCCGTGTAACCCGAGGTTCGAAGCCTTCTTAGCCCGTTTGCTTGGAACGCCTTTTTTCGTTCCTGATGTGCACCTTGCGATGGAAGTAAAGTTTCTAGCGCGCCGCCGGTGTATCTAGTATGTCTGTGCGCATGTACCTATTTATGTCAAATTGTGTACCTTGCGCAATTTAATGTGCCATCTCTAAAATGTAAGGCTGCAGGGCAAAAAAGTCAAAGCCGCCCCTGCCCCGAACACTCAACCCGCTGAGTCCTGAAGGTCCTGAAACGCTAACCCCCGTTTTCCATCCCCCTTGGACCCCACAGGGCCTTGCCGTTGCGCCCAGCCTTCTTCGCAAGCAGCAGGCGACCTCTCACAAACGGAGTGACCCGAGAAGTTCGAGGTACTCGGGCGCCTCTACGGGCTAGGGCTGGCTAGAGTGGGACCCGTGACATGAAAACTAGATGAAGCCATCTTTTTCAATATTATCCACATTTGCGACCCGTTAAGTTGTTCTGAGACAGCCCCGGGGAGCTACTGATTGAAGATGTAAGCTTCAAGCAGTTTACAGTTAAACCAATACCCTGGGCCCAACCAACATGGTAACCTGTACTATTTACATCATGTTATTATTTATGACACTCACTACTGATGTGGACCCTTTGTCAGCACCCGTCTTCCTTTGAGGACCGTACCATAATTCCATAGCAAAATCACGATGAACGGACGGGGGGGATGTTAATCAACGTCATTCAAGGGCTACGTCGGAATGGTGGATAGCTTCTGCCATGTATCTACAAATCGCTGGGCTTCTCGGCGGGCGGTTCGGGAGGAGCAGGGAGATTAAGTGAAGGTTAAAGCGCACGGGCTCTTTGGTTTCGGATATGTAGAAACGTACAACTGTTGCAGCCGGGGATTGCACCAAAACAGCACTGCAAGCATCCAAAGACACGGCTAGCCAAGGTTTCTATGCACCCTGCGTAAGAATTGAGAAGAGCGCCAGGCCCTGACTTGTGCTCATGTACAACCTCGGCTTGCTATGGCAACTTAGGGTGAACTTATTGTAACGCTATCACAACCCTAGAACACGATACTCGAAACCTATTCAAAACGGCACAGCAACCTGCAAGACACCTCAGCAACACCCTATAAACCTCTTAAAAACACCCTTCTGGCGCCTGGCCGCTGACCAGGCTTCCTGCTGCTTGCCTGCTTGGCAGCAGCTTGTGACCCCACAGAATCTGATATCCCTCAATTACTAAACACCTGTACTCTATCTTGAGGAACATTCCTTCAAGAGAAAGCCTTGGATTTCGGTCTTAAGGCTTTTCGGAACCTCATGATAGCTGCTGTTGCTGGTAGGTGACGCTGACCATCGCAGTACCTATTGCTGGTTGTAGCTTCTGGCTTCTGTGGTATTTAGGAGTATTGTGGCTGGCATGAGAAGAGCGGCTGATACGTCGTTCTTGATTGTCGTTTGTGGGCTGTATGCTCGCAGGCCATTCAGATACTTACTATACTAATGATACTTAATACTACTTAATACTGATCGTAGCGTCTGGATACTCTCGGCCTGTCTGCAGACCGTTGTGGGGATCCAAGCGATGAACGCCGTGATGGGTCATATTTGTGCTGGTGTTGTGATGTCCGATGGATACTCATGAGACTCAACCCACATTCTGATACCTGTTTGTTGCTTGTTGGTGTTTCACATCCACTAGCAGAGCGGGTCGGCATCCCACGATATTCCTCTTGGCCGCATCATGCGTTCGCATCTGGGATCGTCAAACACTGGCAACACCATTAACAACGAAAACTAAAGGATTGCTACAGAAGCCCAACCCTCCGGTGTACCCGTCCGGCCTATCCAATCTTGCAGTCTGCACGAAGCCCATATCATGCTCGAAGGTGCATGATAGATATGACATGAGTTTGTGCCCGCATGGGTTGGGGATGTGACATACCCCCAAACCTCGCTTGGAGGTTCATGTGTATGTCAGAAAAACAGTTACTGCTGAGCTATGCAGAACCACATCTATATTATTCTACCCCAGTGAAGATACTTGTAGCTTCAGGTTTAGTGGGCTAGTGAACCCCTGCCGCCCCATCAACCGAGAAACAACCCTACGAACATGCTTAGTTTTTGGTGGCTAACCTCCAACTAAACACGAAACCTTTCACGACCAAGACATGGTTTCGAGTTTTTTTGTAACACTGGCTGTCTTGTCTGCATCGCTCATTATTATCATCGCTATTATTGTGTCATCATCATCTTGTTTCTATCATGCCAAAGACCTCGGTGGGTGTGTTTTTGTCGGTTGCGCGAGCTGCATGTTAACGAGGTTAGGGATCCCTCGACGTTTTCAAGAAATATTCTTGGTTCAGAGAGTGGAGTCTTGGTTGAGGGCAAGTCTTTACTCTTTACCTGGATCCCAGGCGCGACCTCAAAACCGGCATTTTCGACCGGTCGCCCGATACCTCCCATTTGCAGGAATTTGTACTCAAACTGTGTAAGGCTTTTTAAAATTTCTAGTGCAGGTTCCTGAGTCGAGGAGTATTTATTGCGCGCTTTGGGAATGTTGCACGTCGTCCAGCTCCTACTCAGACCGGCTCCTCGTGTGCTCGCGGCGGTGAATTCTCGCGGGAAGTCGCTGCCGACCTTGACGTAGCTTCGGTGCACAAGGCGAGCCGAGAAAAGCACCTAGACTTGAGACAATGATCTGAAGATACATCCAAAATTGTCGGACCCTTAATCCCAGGACCTTGCATTGGGTTCCCCTAGCTATCAGAAATCTTCACACATTGTCATCGGGGTGTGGGGCTACACTGTTATACTCAAAGGGACAGGGAGTAAGAGTTTTTCGTTCAAAACTTCTTTTTGGCTAATTCCTTGAAGGCTACTTCCACGCCCAACGATGACAGATTCACTTGGAGAGCTCAAGGAGCAATGTCCGTAAAGCAACATGAGACCCGGAGCGAAAGTCGGACCCGCATGAACTGAATAACATCTGCATGAGAAACTGATTGAACCCTTTATAAGTCGGACTTTGTGTTGAGGGTGTGAAGTTATCAGTTACAGCACTACAAGGTTTATAGATCAAGTCCAAGGGGGCCTGGAGCTGGAGTTCTACAGACTTCCTCGACAGATGCCGGCAACCACCCGCATCCCTTCCCTAAGCCCTAAACCGCCCTGAGCTCACGCAAACCCTAACTTTATCGTTGAGCTTAGGACTCCCTTCTGCTATTTTGTTGACTATTTTGGGTGGAGGTTAGGCCCCGGTCTGTGGAAACTCCCGAAAAGGCGAGTGCTAGCTCACTTCGCACAACGCGAACGGTGAGCGACCCTGTCTTTTTCCTTAGGCAGCCCTAATCATTATTAAATTTTTAAGGTTGTGCAAATCGGGTCAAGGCTAGGAACATGAACATGAGCCCAATTCTGTGGTGCCACAACCCTCAGTTGATATGAGCTTGTCAAACTCTGAGCCCGAAACCCAACCCCTAAAGACTTCACGGCTTTGGAAGCACAACCACGGGCCGCAGAAGTATGTGACGGAACTCCCAATCCCAAAGCCTGTGCACTGAGGTGCCGGCAAGTCCGGTGAAGCGAAAGGCAAGCCTTGCAACAGGTCGGCGTGTCGAGGAGTGCGAAGAGCGCTGGAGTGTACAACCAGCAAACAGGATAACCCTGATCGCTTCGATTGTGCACATCGGGGGAAAGCTCCGAGAATGAGCACCAACAGTGAGTTTGCAGTTTGCTCCTTCTCCAGGGCTGCGCGACCGTAATGGTACTGCGTGTGCCACCCATCGGAAGCATCAAACACAGCGTGCCTAGAGCCACGCTTGCTAAACCCTTCTCAAGCTGCACCTATTTTGGGATCGTTAAACTGATGATCCTGTCGTTCGGGCTCCTGGATCACGAATAAAGTCAGAAGATCAAGGTCACGACATACTAAGAGATTGTCATTGCCCGACTAGCCCCATATATATATGTCTTACCATATAGGTTTAGCCTTGAGGGTTAGGGCACGAGTAGGGTTGAGCCCTGCGCAACAGCAGCCGAGAAACTGCGGGATTCCGCCCATGTTGGCAGCTCCGGATCCTGCACAGAACTGGCTCCGTGGCTGAAGGGTCTGTGGGCAAAGACATTGGAGTTGTGCAGTTCCAGGGTCCTGAATTGTTCCGGCAGCCCTACTTATACTTGCTTGCAGGCAACAGGGTTGCTGCCGCTGCTAAGGTTTGAGCAGACGTGCCTGAAACTGCCTGCTTCTACATAGGCTTTCGCTAAGTATTTCAACTTATGACTAATCGTTGACTTTATGGGGATTCTCGGGTTGTTTAAGTGTTTTTGTGATCTTCAGGCTTTCCGGTCGGGAGAATTTGCAGTCCTACACATCCAGCACACCCAACTGCAACATGAATCGAGGTCGCTGGGGCAATTCAAAACTACCCTCTCGAGGGTTGTGGGGGCGTTGAGACTGTTTCGGGCGCGGGGCTTAGTATAGGGTCAGGGTGTAGAGGTCGAAAAGGGCACCTCGCGCGATAGCACTTCAAGATTCGACTTGGAAAAAGCACAGAAGCAAGCTAGTCAGTTTTGGATATCACCTTTGCTTGTCGTACGAGTAGGCTTTCATTCGGACGACCAACTTAATTGCTTATTTGTGATCCTGAATACTGAGTACAAGTCGCCTGCAGGCGCGGCGAGTGGAGGGCCGGAGGAAACAACTATGCTTCGGGGGAGTTTCTTTCTGGGGAAGAAGCAAACTCTGGTTAGGAAATCTGTCTTGGCGGCGACAAACAAACTCTGGCCGCAGGAGATGGTTGCCGAGCGAGAAACTGAGTCGCTTCCAGCAACAACTTAAAGGGAACCGAACAAACTCCTGCTGCAAACGTTTGTTTCTTCCAGTCAACACAAACTCTGAGCGGTGGAGTTCTTCGTCGCCGAAACAAACTCTGGCCAGGAGATGCTGTTGCCCAAGAACCAACAGTTGCAGCAAAATCTTAGTGCGGTGGGGAAAACAAATAAGCTCCAAAGCAAGGGTTTGCTTCTCCCAGCCAGAACAAACTCCGAGCGGCGTTGAGCTGCGCGAAACAAACTCTACCATGGGGTTTGTTTCAACTCTGTTTTGCGCCTGAATCCCAGCGAACATCGTCGCGGCCGGAGAGGACGGCCTGAAGGGGCCGGAGCGAGGGAGGGCTTACGATATCGTTGCTTCACGGGCCGGGAAATGGTTTGGAGTTTGCAGTTGAGCGCTTTGTGCTTCATATCATGGCTTTTTGATTTAGGACTTCCGGAAGGCGGATCCATGGCTAAGCCCGACCGAAATCGCGTAATCTATCTAGCCTCTGAACCAATCAAGTGGGTCTGCCGTATTGAAGCCTTATTGGGCGTGTGATCCTTGGTCACCAGTACAACAGACTTCACAACCTCCCTCAATCTAGAAACCGGCACTCACTAGAAACCGCTGTCGAAAGTGAACAAGATATAACTTGTCATTGTGCTGGAGGAGCTGTGAGAGAGCTGAAAGTCGAAACATGCGAGGAAACCTAAACTCTAAAACAATGAGCCCTAGCAAGGCATCCATGAACAACAAACGCCCCAACCAGAAAGAACTGCATCAAGTGGAGGTTGCTAGTGTGAACTTGGTCTTACGGCTTCGGCGCGATTGGGCATTCACGGGAGACTTGGCAGAAGCCACACACACCATCACGGATGTTGATCAGCTCGACTTTGCTGTGACAGGTCATGTTGTAAGTACAGCAATCTGTGGCAGCTATGGTACCTGTTCAGGGCTCTGCCGCGTTTCTAGTGAAATACGTACCCTCAAACGGACCAAACTCGTACCGACCCAGCTGAAGGTGGACGGCAAGATTTTGCAAGGCTCAGCAGAGTGAGCTCCATGTGCGTCAAGAAACTCTCTGAATGACGAAGTCCCCTGCAAACGTATGTCACAGAGGAGTGAACCTAGCAAACGCCAACCTCGAGAAACCTAAAGAAACCAAAAGACCCGAGGCGGCGCCAGCCAACAGACGAATGCAGCAAATACATACAGGTATAGGTTAACAGGCCGGCAAAAACCAACTAAGTTCTGCGCGCTGTTTTGCAGCACCCCTGTACAAAGGCTCATGGAACGAAAGCCGAAGAGCTATCCCCACCAAAATCACGAACACTTAGAACCCTCTCTACATTCCCCATGCGGTCTCTTTCAATCCCTGATAGCTTTTGCAGACAGTCGAAGAGCCTGGATGTTTGCTCGGCCGCTGTAGACAAAGCGTCCTCCAAGCGGATGGGCGCCCGGAAATTCCCCAACTCCAAAATCCTCAACCCTGCATCCTGTAGCTCTAATTCCGTAATCCCAATGCAGCTTCTGATAAAGGGTGCATAATCCTACGCCCGTGAAATTGGGCTCGTAAGCCTCTAAGCTTTCGTGTTTTACATAAGGTTTAAAGGTTTCAGGCTTGAGGGCTTCACAATACGGATTGATCGGATTTCAAACCTGTTGAGGAGGCATTTCCCACTTAGAACAGGCCCCAGGCGAACTCGGGGCTCGATCAGCCGCGCCGGGCCTCAAGCGCGTAGGCAATGTTCTCCTCGGCAACGTCGAACCTGAGCAGGCAAGCTTCGAAGTCAGCCTCGACCCCAAACCCCGGCAACGAACGAGAACGAGGGTAAAGAATAATAAGAAGCTTCCATGGCTCAAAGGACTAATTACTCAAGTTGCACCCAAAACATGGACGGCTCTGTGCCGGGAGCGAAACTCATGAGCCGGTACAAACCCTGCCGGGCCAGGCCTGAATACGAACAACAACCCGGAACCTTCCAGGGCTCCCTGCATGGCTTTGGCCGCGCCGGGGGAGACTGCCGGAGGCGGTCGGCAGCTGGGGGAACTCCTCGTGATTGGACTAGTCCGTGCTGCAAACCATGGCGGTCACAAGAAAAATAGATGTTGGCAGCAGTTGCAAGGAACAGCAGAGAACAGAACAGGGACATGGAGCAGAGGGTCATGGGGGCAGAGCACAGAGGAACATACTGCAAAGGTTCTTTGTCGTGTTGCTCCTCTCCTCGCAATATTGCCAACATCAGCTGGTTGATCTGCAAAACACAACGCAGTCTCTTCTAAGAGTAACTTCGTATTTAGTATGTTTACTTCGAAACCAAAGTTTTGAGTTTCAGACGAGTAACGTATTACAAGAAGCGATAGACTACCCGAGACATCCTCTGCAACATCTCAAAACACCTTGATAAGCCCGTATACAACCCCCATAAAGCATCAGAAAACCCTCCTGACTAGGCCAAGGTTCGTTCTGCTCGAACTAGGGCTTGCTAGTTGGTTCACCATTGCAGCCGGCTCGCCTGGCTGTTTGGGCTTGAAAGTCTTTTCTGGCTTTTAGGGATGTAGCGTCACAGAACGTTGGATTTAGCCTATTAGGGGTGAAGGGTTTAGGGCTCCAGGTCGGGTTCATGGATCTCGGCAGCAAGGATTCTTATCAATTTGTGGGCTTCCTAGTCACTGACCGGCGCTTGGCTTAGAAGGTTACAGCCGTAACGGTTACGGCATAGACCTAGCGCTTGAGGCTTAAACGCTATGCTATAGACACGGCTGATGAAGCAATCTGCAGCACCTACAGCATCTTGGAACATGGGAGAATCAGCAGGATGGCCTCGGACAGCTTGTGGCTATCCCTTCGAATCTTCCTGAACCTGAAGCCCTTAACCCCAACGCTCCAATAAGCCCTGTATTCTAAACCTGGACCCCAAAACTCCGAGTAGCCCGCTGGAGCATTTAGTGTTGAGGGAGCTAAGAAACAGCCCTGGTGACAATATGACAATGCGGGGTTGCAGCTCAAGGTTGGTGCATTGAATATTATATGGTGTGTATTTTCAAGACCACCCCTCTTGCACAACCTTCTTGTTTGCAAGTGTTCTTGCTAATTACTACTGATTGCTAGTTCGCAGTCCTCAACTCATCCCAGACGACTCGGACCATTGATGTTGCAGCAAAATCTGGAAGGGGCCCGAGATATTCGCGGATAACCCAACCGCGGACCTGACAAGACCATGTGAAACTACTTGGAGCCACATAGCAAGCTGCGAACGCCTCAACGAAGGCCTCACGGCTCGGAACAGACCAACACTTAAAAGGCATGACCGCCAAATCCTACAGCGCCAAACAAGGGGCCTGAACACTCTAGTGACATTACTCCTCAGGGTTCCCTTCCCACAATGACTTACAGCAGTTTTAAACTCCCCCGCCCCCCACCCTAGTCACATCATTGGTCATTGAGGTTTCCTTACCGACCCCATGCGCATAAGACCTAAACCCAAACGGATGCTCAAACCCTGAAGTCCAACACCCTAAACTCGCAATCCAGGATCTCAAGGGCGCTAGCTCTGAGGGGCAGGCCAGGTGGCTGCAACCGCCTTGACACGGATTCTGTGCGCAGGCTTACGACTTGGGGTTTAGGGTTCAGGGCTTCGACATTGTCCCGAAGCACCTAACTAAGGCTAGACATTGAAAGACCAACAGTTGATGTTTATTGGTTCTGTAGACCCGAATTCAAGCTTCGCGTGTAGTAGCGCTCAGGGTTGTAAGCTCGCAGGGTTAGGGCTTGTGGGATGCGGCTGATGCTACAGGCTTAGTTCGCCCAGCGGTCTGTCATGCCGCTTCTACAGGGCGGTCACCTGGACAGAATGTAGTTCACCATTGTTCATCACGAGGAACTCTCTGCAGGTCGTGGTGTTTTTGCCATCAACCAACCGAGGACACTATGCATTGCGTCTCGAGGCTTCAATATGCTCGTGTTACTGTATTCCCTATCTACACTCTCCAAAATCCTTACATGCACTCTATCGTGCATGAGGCATGATGAGTAAGACAGGTCGAGACCGTTACTCGGGGGCCCGAAGGAGGCTTCACAGCCAAGACCCACTTTCTCGTAACCCGCCAAATCAACCCCTAAGAAGCAATATATGGTAAATTACAGAGGGGTGATCGGCAGGATTTGACGTATATTCCTGAATAGTGGGTTCTGGAGTGTCTCTAAAGCCTCTCTCAGGAAAGTTCCATTACCGGACTAACTCATGCTGGAGTTTCAGGTACTTCTATTTAAAGGTCCGTATGGGAACCATGCTACTTGTTGACATATTTACACAGCCCTTGTTTTCTGAAAATTCCTGATCGAGTTCCGCAGTTTGTAAAACCTTATATGCCCAAGACCGTTCGCCCTATGCCAAAAACATGCCCAAGCCTAGACCCTCCACCCCAAGCCCATATCCTCAAACCCAAAATTTGTTCAATAGCAAGGTAAGGTCGTGTTCACACCCTGTAAACCCAAGCCCGATAAGCAAGCTACACGCACACAACCACAGAACCCTAGAAACTCGGCAAAGCTCTTGTAAACACACGCTATGCAACCCCTAATATCAATAACCCGAAACTACTCTCTTGCGCCTTGGTCTTGGCAGGAGCTCCCGGCAGCGCTGGGCTTGGCTTTCGGCGGCTTTCACCGAGCCCTTCATCGCATGTTCGGCTGTTTCTGGTTCTTTGGGCAGGGGTTATGGGTTTTACTGTTTAAACATAAGTAAGTGATGAAATAAACAATCAGTTACAACTCCAAATAACCAAACATAAATAAAGATACAAATGCAAGTTTAAAAGGATACATACGTAAGTTATATATATATACAGAGTATGTATGTATATATATATATATGTATATATATATATACTATGTGTGTGTGTGTGTGTGGCTGTAACATAATAATATACTGATATACTACTACAGTACCTGGGAGGCACTATGCATGTATATTGGTATGGTCTCAGGAAGTTTTCTATGATTTTATGGGGTTGCCTTTCAGGCCTAGGGATGTCGAGGGCTTGAGAGTTTAGGGCTTTGGGGCTTTCTGCAAACAATCAGCAGACAATCCGAGCGAGAGCGACGCCCGGAGCCTTCAGGGTCTTAGGGTTCGGGGCTTGAGGGTTTTGGGCTGTTAGGGTTTCAAGGCAAGGGAGCCACTGCAAGGCTTCTGACTTCACAATCAGGGGTTGCGGCTTAGGGTTGACAGCGTTGCGCTTCAGGGTACGGCGTCCTGCTGCCGCGCCAGGGATGCCTCCAGTGCCTTTCCCTTCGCAGCTTGCTCCTGCACGTGGCTGTCTTGACTTCTGTGATCTTCTGTGAGGCTGATTCACCAAATAAGAAATACTGTAGACTGTAGACCCTAATCCACAACCCATAGAAACTCTCAACAAGTCGAAACCCCAACGAACTCATGCAAACACCGTAACGACCCTAAAAGCCTGCTTAAACTCCAAAACAGCCCTTCAGAACCCAACACCCGGAAGGTTCACCCGAGGAGGGGATGGGAGCCCAATACATGCCCGAACTCCTACATGTTTTGATGCAGCGCGCCAGCTTCTTTCGTAACTGTAACTAGTTCCTTTACCTTAGCTGAGGTTCAGGGTCGACCCTGCATTTCCCGAGACACACTAGAGCCTTGATTGCCAACGCAAGCTCGACAAGCCAGAATCCTAAACCTAAAGCCTTGAAACCCAAAGCCAAACCTTAATCCCAATATGCATGGAACTAGAAGGATAAGGTTGAGAGTAGGTTATACAGATATCAACAGAGAAATGTGGGAGTTTCAGAAGATTAAGGACAATGCAAACCTGTGAATAGATGGATCCCTATGAACGCCACATAGGGGAGCCATGATTCAAGAACCTCCCTAAAATCGAATCTACAGGCCTATACTGAAGCCTGAATGAAAAGCGTTATAACACTCTGTCAAAAAACCTGCAAAGCCCTGTTCAAACCCTGTGCAGAGAACCCCCTCTCGCATACATGCACAGCTACACCCTGACGTTGTGTCTTGCAGTCCTCGTCCTGAAAGACGTAGTCTGACCTTGGTGGCAACTCAGGTACTACTTGGGCTACATAAAGCTATTGTGCTTTTGACAAATACGGGTCCCTTCGGCAAGCACCAAGAGAGTGGGAGCCCCAGTGTGATCCAAAAGGACAATTCTATGAATCAGGGATCTACATCAGGTAGGCTAGGGGGGAGGAGTGCCGGCTTGGTGTTTCTGGGTATGGTTTGGAATCAGGGTTGGGGGGGTGTTTAGGCTCTGGTCTTGAGGATTTACGGGGTTTCCAGGGCGAAAGAAGGTGGTCGTCATAGCACAGGAGGGAGCTGGCGGTCCACGACTGCATACCCTGAAGGGGCCAACCCCGCAGAAAGTGCTGCCCAACGACTGCAGGTGCTGATTCAGCCGCCGCTTTCCTCGTGCGCAGGTCCGACTGTCAAGATCCGTTTTGGGCGCTTAGGATGTCGCCCAGTAGAGAAGTAGGAAAAAGACTATGTTACCACAGTCGGTGTTTCAAAGGGTGACTTCTGCAAGTCGGAAAGCGTTTGTTGATCCTCATGTTGCTCCTGCTTCTTCAAATGATTCTCGTCAAGAAAACGCTGTCTCAAATGGAATGCTGGCTTCATCTAGTAAGCCTCTTGCTCGCAGAGATGCAGATGACTTTGCCTTCCATTGGGCTACGCACTTTCTCTTTTTGGACCGGCCAGGTCGTCCTGGACTAGACGGTCCTTCCAGTAGCCTCAATAGCAGTGCTGTTAGCTGGTCTGTGTTCTTCTTTCTTTAACACGGAAACCTGAAACAAAGAGACCCAAAAGGGTCCTACGAAATTCTGACTGCGAGGGAGCCGCGTTTCAATTGAACAACGAATAAAACCAAGAACATGGATCCACGCAAACCCAGCGTCCGAAGTAGCTGAAGCCCACGAGCCCCAGCTCCATCTTCCGAAGATCTGAAAGCCGCGAATCCTCAAACGTCGAAACCTCGAGCTGAATGGCTTTCACTCGGAAATCCAGCTGTTGCAGCAAAGCAACCGTGGTCAGGTTTCGAATGGAACCAAGACGGGTCTATAATTGTAGAAGCTGACACGAACCCGAACAGCTTCACATCTGCATCGCATCCGTGAAAACTTGGTTGTCCCCGGCCTGCTGGTGACATCGTATCGACGAGGTCTAAAAACCTGGCAAAGAGGACGGCTTCGGGTCCGGGTGACCGACCCGGATGAGGGGTTTAAATCAAAGCTCAGGGCCGCGGGGATATTGGACTTGAAGTGTTCGGCGTGTCGATTTTCGCTCGCGAACTTCCAAGATCCCAGAATGATACATGCATCAAGTTCGCGGGCACCATATTAAATTATGAATTTTGCACTGACCTCGGTGACCATAGAGGACGAGGCTGCAGCGGGACTGTGAACAAAATCCGATTATTCCTCGAGCGTGATCACGAACACTGAACTATCCTCGCCACTCCGACAACACAAGACCTCTCTACTGCTGTCGCACTGTTTGGGGAGTTGAACCCGCATTCATTACACAATCCCGTAAACACACCGCATAAACTAAACTCTTGTCGAAGCCATATGCAGCCTTGTTAGGCCCTTGGCTTAAAGAAGAAACAGTTGGGAGGTCTCATGACCCTCACTTCACACAAGCCAATAAACCAGGGATACCTGCCCAGGCTTTTTTGTTTGTGTATCTGTGTGCTTCATACAAGTACTCCCCAAACTACTCACTTGCCAACCCAAGTACCGAAATATTGGGTCCTCGAGTCCTCAACGGACCCTTCGGGTCTTTGTACAAAGGGCCCGTCCTCGACGAGGCCCAGCTTGAGGCAACGGCCGCCCAGGCCAGAGGCCAAGCCGCCGCCATGGAGCGCCTGGTGTGTTGTAAGGTGTTGGTTGGATTTTTGAGGGTTCTGCAAAGGATTCATAAAGGCAACAAAGTGGTTCGGTGTTCAGGTTTTCATGCTTTAAGGTCGCGGCATAGGATCAGGCTTCTATAACATATCCAGAGGCATTCTGCGGGGTTTTAGATTTACTTCAACCCTGCGGAACCTGCATGCTGCCTTTTCAAGGATTTATGCAGCCGCATTGGTAAGGTTTGAGAAACGAGGGCTTAGGGCTGGGGTTAGGGAGAAAAGGACGTTGAAATCACGATATCACCCCATACCCCAGGTATACTTGCGCAGGTTGTGAAAAGTTGAGAAGACCTGTCCAACGAGAGCCCACTACCCCTTCAACAGGATTTGGTTTGTGACTGTGATAGGAGGAGCATTAATGAGGAGCATTCCTAAGCGGTGTCGGTCTCTAGATGGGGGATGTTGGCATACGAACATCCGACTTAACAGGGAAGGAGCTTCTGGCCCATGAACCTCCAAGTGCAGCACAGCGGCGCGGCATTCTCCATCTCTTCTGGATCGGGCACCTGTGTCCGAGCTCCTGTCATCTTTGCGGTGCCTTCTCTTCGACCAATCTAAAAGCCCTGCGATTCGGAGTAGAACCCTACTTCTAAGTAAGTATAGAACAGCGAAGCTTCAGGGAATCCTGAAGCCCCTGAACCTTGAATGCAAAAGCTCTCAAAATGTAAATCCTAACCCTGCATCACAACGCAGTAAAGCCTCAACTCCAAGTTCCCCAAAGGCCTTGATCCTGAAACCGTTTTGAAGGGGAGCAACCCCCCAACCATAAAGCAAAGCAAGCGTACTACGTGGTGAAATCCAAAAAGCGATCTTAAGGAGAACCCATTTTAATTCTACAGCCCCATAGAGGCGTACAACAGGCCCTCGAAAAGCCCTTCAAAACTCAAAACTGTCAATAACCGATATGAAGCCCTTTCACCCAATCCTGCTGATTCAAAACCCGTATTACAAACAAGCAACCCAGAAAATCGCTAGAAGGCACCAAAAAAGCCCTGTAAACGACTGAGAATCATAGGTACGCAATCTACGAATCCTACTGAAAGGACCCTCCAAAAGGCGAAGGCCTCGGGCTGATAGACACCCTCCAGCATCTTCAACAGTCTCGTCGTCACTGTCCCACTCGTGCACCTGTTTGGTGTGGAGGGTCTTTGGACGGTTCTTGTGTTCGGGGGCTTGGGGCCGAGTTTTGGGGTTTTTGGAGGGGAGATGTTCTACTTGTCTTCAAAGGGCTTGGAATTGGAATGTTAATCTTGGGTTCGGCATTCTGGGTCTGGCGTCGCGCGGCTCCTGTTGGTAGAGTTTCAACCTCCGTGCCTGTGCTTGATATTCCCCCTGTGCCAGGCAATGTACATTGCTGCAACATGAGGTGGCCTGGCTCTGGCTCCACTGCGCCTACGTGATGCCACAAGCTCAGCATCCAGACCCCCGCTGCTCCAAACCCCCTGTACACTGGGCAGAAAACCTGGAAACCAACAAGGCTGCAGTTTAAAGCGAGTTGCCTTGCCCATCGAGGGTGTAGGGGTTAGGGCTCGGGTCGTCTTCTTTGAATCATTTTGCCGATTTTGCCGTGTTCAGTTTCAGTTCATGGCAGAACAAACAGTCGTCTGTTTTCGGGCTGTCACTGGCAGACCTCATAAACCCGCAAATCGCGAACCCACAAGTGCCAAGCCACACTTCCCAAATCCAGAAACTTTGCAATCAAGAAAAGGGCACCAGAACCCCAGATCGAGAAGCCGATTCCCCAAGCCTGAAAACTAAAGCCTACTACTAAGCCCTCAACCCCCCCCCCCCTCCTGAAACCCTGAAGACCCCAGCTTTCAGGTTTTGAGCATGTCGCACATCTGTCGCAAGCCGAGGAATAGGGCTTCAAAGATTAGGGTCCAGGGTTCGGTGTTCTGGTGGGCATAGGTGAAAAAGTCTCATATAATCTGCGCTCTGGCCTTATGGTCTTATGGTTGGTGTTCTGTGTCCCCTCCTGTTCTTAGACCTTGAAGCAAAGCGCTTAGGTTCAGGATGTAGGATTAAGGGATCTAAACTTCCAGGCGCAAGGACCGGGATTTTGGATTGAGCTTGTGAGCTTCAGGGCTTGAGGGTCGCGGTACAGACTGCGGGGAGAGACCACGTAAAACATTGAAGTCTCTACCGTGCCCCTGGCTGTGCTCTTGCCTTGGCTCAACTGCAAACATCGGCGGCTCGGCAACTGGAGCATGGCTGTGTTCCTGTCGTAGTGCGAGTCGTGAGAGGCAGCAGGTCTTGCTGCCACCTGCGTGAGAAGGTGACCTGCTGGTGCAGGTCTTCAGATGCTGTCAATCTTGCGTAGCCACTCAACCAGAGAATCCTTCTTCCAGTCCTCATATAACTGATCTACCTCATCTTCGAAATCTTCCAAATGGCTCCTAGATTGTTCTGTAAGTGAATCAAACTTAAGTTGCAGAAGAAAAAGACACCGTAGTAACTTCAATCAAGCAATTGGCTTATTGTCAAGAACCGAGGCTCATGTGCCATGATTCCAGTACGAAGGTTCTGCCCTCCGGAGAATCGACGGCCTTGATGGCATAAGTCTTACACTGTTCTATGAACCGGTCCCATTGAGCTATAATGTAGCCAAGTTGTCTATCAATGCGGGACAAAGCGGACTTCATCTGTTCGTCCACTGCCTGGTCCTTTCGGACCCCCAGCTCTTCGACGATACGCTTCAGCTTGTTCCGGTAAGGAGCCACCGAGTATTCGAAAGCAGCAAAAACAATACGCGGTACATCAACGTCTCCAGGTAGCAGAGTGTTTGGAGAAGAATTCGGCACGTCTGGCACAACAGGTGGAGGGGCGAGTAGATATCCTCCAAGAAAGCAGAAGGTCTTCTCCATCGAATAAATCCATACAGCATAGGCGAGCAGGCGCTTGCGCCGAAACGCTCGAAGATTCATGCTCAAGGCAGGGACACTGCTTACGCCCTCAGCACCCAAGATAGCCAAGCAAAAACCAAAATCTCCAAACCGTTCCTCAGGGAACAAGACTTACAGGGCTGAAAGGCTGGGTATTCAATAACCCGAAAAAACCAACAGATCGTGTAACACCGAACTGCTGAATCGCTTTACCTGTTGTTCCTTGCGGAGACCCTCACTTCGCTCCACTAGGAGCTTGCTGCTGCTTCAAGCCAAACGCAGGAAGAAGCGAAGGTGTCGGGTTTTTCGGGTTTAGGACTTAGGGCCTTAGGGTTTATGATTGGAAGCCTTAAGCGGCTTTGAAATAATAGAGGTTGCCTGGGAGTTCCTAATTACTCTGATCCCTTTTATGGATAACCTACTTAGCCTCTACGCTGACTAACACCCGGATGTGGCAATGGACATCTGTGAGCCGAGTTTTTATGGCGATTGATTCAAAGCGCATCGGGGCTCGATGCTGTCGCGCACAAAATGCCGTCTGAGATAGCAAGGCTCAAGCTACGAATATCCTGCCCTGGGCCCGGGAACCACCAAATCCGAGTTCCTGTCAAATTAAGATGCCAACGGGCCGTAGTAGGTGAAATTCGGGCTTGACCGAGGTGCTCGGAGGCCAGAGAAAGCTTTTCAGATAGTTTGGCTGGCGATCCCCTTAAGGCACCGACAATGCCAGCATTTCTGAATTTCGTAAATCCCCAACTCCCAATTAAAGCTAAAGCCCAAAGCCCAAACCCTTATGATAGAACCCTTAGATAACCCTGCAGAAAACTCTATCAAGCTACAAGAATCCAAATTTCTGCCTCCTATGATGAAGACCTTGAGCCCTAAACCACGAAACACCGAAAAAACCTGGACCTCTAAACCCCAAACTTCAAAACCCGAAGTCCCTGCACGGCAAAGCATGTCTCTCCTTCAGATGTCGGTTTGCCATGGTTGTGTCTGCTTGCACACTTGATCGGTAGTTTGGAAAACCTCCTGACCTCCTAGAATCCTTGAGGGCTTCCGGCACTTGGAGGATCACGGTAGGTAAATGGGGCAATAGGTAGGCTGTAGATGCTTTTGGCATCGCTTCAGGCACATAGGCAGTAGCCTTACTTGCAACTGCCCAGACCCGCGTCACCCATCAGGACCGTCCCATCTGGCAGTCTTGGTCTTTGGTTTGGTGCTTCGATCATCTCTGTCTTGGGCTTCACGCTGGCCCTAGACTGAAGATCGAGGCCTAGACTATGAGAGCTTGACACGGCTTGACTGCTTGACCCTGAAACATTGAAAGCCAAACCCCCGACATTCGGCATTGATGGGTTTCAGATCCGAGGCCCCTGGGCCTCGCTTGCTTTTCCACTTGCAAGGGCGCAGAAGACCTCGGCAGAAGCACGTCTCTGTCCGGGTTTGGAGCTTGGAGTTTGGGGGGCAGGAGAGATCATGACGATGTGGAATTCCCGTTTTGGAGCCTTTCCTGTCCAGAGATGCCTGGTCGTGCCCTAACCTGAACCGCGGACAAGCTCGCGTGCTACAAGTACGGCTTCCAGGTTTATGGCTCTAAAGGTAAGCAACGTTTCAATAGCCCCATTGAGCATTTCACACAGCAACACAACGAAAGCTCGATGGCCTCATCAGGCAAGTTTAATTAGGAGTTGCCAATCACGACATCACACACAGGGACATGCGAAGTCCAACGTAGGTCCTACGTTTGACACAGAAAATCCAAATGGAGACCCGTTTGCCGCAAGAAGCCCAGTCTTGTTATTGGAGTTGTAAAATACTTGCCAACTACAGGGCAAGGACGGACGTGTACAGAAATTAGTGTCCCGTTTGTTCCCCCCAACCGTAGAAACGTCATCGCAATTGCCCCGAGAACACATCCATTGGTAGGAAGTTCGTCAAGAATAGTAGCATTCAGAATCATCAACCTCCTGCGACTCAACCGAAAACCCTACAAAAACCTTGCAGCACTCTTTTAAACCCGAAGCATTCCAAAGCCGACCTCTCCACTGGGTCACGGACTCGCATTGCTCTGGAGCAGACTGTATGTGCCTCTGCTGAAGCCTACTCTTGTCGGAAAACCCTGCACTACCCCAATACGTATCCTACACTGTTTGAGTTATGTTCCTTGCTATGGTGCTTGCAAGATTTTCCTTATCAACAGTGTGTGTGGCCTTCCGGTTTGGGGCTTATGATGCTTATGAATTATGGCCATAGCTGTAGAGGCCAGACCAGAGACCAGGAGCTCCGGATGCACGCGTAGCCGCTTACAGCTTCTTTTTTTAGGGTTTGAGAGAGTGAAGCTATAGTGTAGGGCTGGGGTTCAAGATTTGAAGGTTTCGGTTTCAGTTGCTTATAGGGAACAGTGTTCAGGGCTTCATGGATTTGGTTTCGGTTGCGACACATGCACCTCACAGCATGAGTCTTCTCCTAAATGCCTGGTATAGACGGTATAGATACTGTATACTAAACCGTAAAAACCTGTTCCAACCGTTTAAGGCCCCCCCCCCTGTCTCATCCCAGACTAATCTCAACACCCGAAGACCTGATTCCTCTAAGCTCTAACATGTTAAAAGCCTAAGCCTAAACCTCAAACCAAACAGGGTTGGGGAAGTCGCCCGATAAAAGGCAAACCTAGACCTAGACCAATCAAAACCTCAGGGTCTGCCTCAAGCCCCAATGCTTCAGCGGGGAGAACAATCATCTCTTTCACCGAATCAGGATGATAAACAAGAGGGGCTCCCGCCTAAGGCTCATACTGTAATCCTGCGGAGTTCCTGACCCTACGACACTCAGCTCTTAACAAAAGTCCCATGGCCTACCTAATGTCAACTTTATCAGCTCTCAACCCTACAATTTCAAAAGGCGCTGAATAGGAAGTAGGGTGCAGCTGACTGCTCCGGTGTTTCGACGCGAGGCGACGCCGAGGTTGGCCTTGAGCTACGGGCTTTCAAACGGGTCTTAAAGTTAAAGGCTGCCATAGGCCTTGCCAAGGGCTAGAACGGATCCTTTGAAATGGATTCAGAAGGCGGTCAAGGTGCTTCAAGAAGGGGTCAAGGGCTTTCAGCCGAGGGTTACGTGGTAGCGGTTCCCAACAGCTGTTCTCTGAATGTGGTCTTGCTGCTTGCTTTTTGCACAGACAGACTGAATAACAAATGGGGTTGGGCATATAACATTAATATACACAAGCCTTGCCCAGCATGCTGCAACAGTTACAAGTCCCGAGCACCGCGAAGCACGACGGTCCACTGCTGCTCGGGCGACCACTACTGGTAATATCATAGTTGTGGATACTCTCCTTCTTGGTGCAAGAACTACCACCGGCAACTATCATTCCCGATGATGTGGCAGTAGAAAGGCTTCTGAAAAGCAGGGTACCTTCTTAATGAGGCTACTCCTTGGAGTCCGTATTCGGGTCCCCTGATTCTCTGAAGCCCCTTAATCTCCTCCGCTTCGTCATCCCAACACACGCTGTGAGCATGCTCCAAGCCCAAACATTCTCATCCACTCTAGACTATAAATCCTATACCCGAGAGAGCCCAGCGCCATAGACCAGGAGCAGTTCATGGCATGTTCCTTAAACAAAGCGTACTGGGCTCCCGGGGAGCATGTTGGCCAGGTGGCTGCTGTTGGGCGGCCGGCATGACACCACGGAATTCTTCTTCGGCCTCTGGCTCACGGATCTGTGGACTTAAAGGCTTCCCTTCCCCAGCGAGCCGACGGCCCAATTCAAGAATATACCGGAACTTCTAATCGGAAGCCGGAAGCCGTATATTCAGGCGCCATATAAATAAAGGCATTCCTGAATTTAGGGGTAGCCTGCCACACCCCACTGCATCACACTTTAAATAGGCTTGCAGAATGGCAGACTCCGCATAAGCGAGCATTTCGATTTGCCAAGAGGACAGCCAGTGAACTAGGCGAAAGCAGCATCTGACAGTTTCGTTGTGGATTTTACTTTTTACCATTTAAACTATCATGAACTACCTGATTTACAGGTCCTCATGATAAAGATCCTGGTATTTTGCATGCTATATTATGGGATCTCTTTGGGTTTGAAACTCCTATGTAGCAAGGCAATACCGCCAACAACGCTGGAGCCATGTAAGAACATGTGAGGGTACGGTGATGTCGAAAGAGGTGCTGCCAAATCGCGACGACATGATCTGCACCATTCCAAGACTAAAGTTGCCCGAGAGCCCAATATCGCCAAGTCAAGAAGTACACTCCCAATCATCGTAAGATGTGTATGCGTATGTCTCTCTCTCTCTATATATATATTTATATATACATATATATATGTATATGTATATATATATATATATAGAGCGAGAGAGAGAGACATATTATTAAATAACTGTGCTGATCGAGGTCTATTGGGCTCTCTGCGTTACTCTGGGGATGAAGGCTTGATCAATCGTAGTCGTAGTATTTAGGCTTCGCCCTAGGTTTCTGTTGGACGGCGCATGCGTACAGCAGCACAAAACAATGCAAACAAATCGATCCCAAGTTCATCTGCCTTCAGTGTCCTCCTTCAAGAGTTAGCGTACCTTTTTAAGGGGTCCTCACAGATGAGGGCTACGTGTTTACTGAATCCTCCCCGAATCTTGAACCTCCGTCCCGAACTTTCCCGCGCCTGGGCCGGCCGAGGCCGAGCACGGATCGGCCGCTGCTCCGACGGCTCTGTGGACGGTATCTTCATGCGCTGTAACGATGCCGGCAAAGCCCTGTTCCCCTCAGAAAGTTCGTCGATAGACGAAACTGTTTTCTAAGAACAGCCAACACACCTGAACATGTAAGTCATGAAGTAGAAACCGTGACCGCAAAAGCTAACAAACTGAAAACAGTGCCCAAGAGCCGTAGAGAGAGAATTTGTAGGACGAAATTCAGGAAGATCGGGCTCTTGCCATGAACCATCCTCAGTGCTCCACAAAGCCCCATTTAAACTTTCGGAATTCCACGCATGTTAGGGGTCTGTAAAGTTTACAGTTTATATAGGGTTTAAGACTTATTATGAAGCTCTTGGATTTCTACAAAGCGTAAAGGCTGGAGATTGGAAGCTGAGCATCTGAGCACGGAGTTCTGCCATCCTGACGCGGGCTAGTGAAGTGCAATGTGTCAGGTTCGGTGACGAACGTGGGCTGCACTGCCTCTGGTGCTCTCCGTTCGGCAGCTTTCTCCTTGGGCACAGGCTGGCTTCGAAGACTATGCCGTTGTTTATAGGAACTTGCCAAAGATCATGTGGCGTCGTAACAAGCTTAAATATCCTTAGTTGAAGCTCCCCTGTCATGGATTCTTACTCTACTTTACGGAATAATTCGTACTCAAGGGGCTGAACAGTGGGCATTTTCTGAAATCGTATGAGATGCATCCGGGGAGTAGATATAGATATGGTCTCTTGTGCGAGATTTGCCGTTAACTCAAGCTTACCATTGCCAGGATCTGTTCACCTGCTTCCATCCATGAATATTACCCGGACATCCCAATGACGCATAATCAATTGCCAACCCCTTCCTGTCTTGATGAGCCCCGTCTGCAGACACCAAAGAACTGGACCTCAGGCACTGTATCTCACATCAACAAATACGGCCCCACAACCAGCAATGCAGCCAGTCTTCCAATACTAATACACAGGGACGACCCCCGCCCCGCCCTACTGCCACTGTTTTTGAAGGCAAGTGTCACTGGCCACATCGTCTTTCTTTGGCCCAGAATGGGCGGCGAAGGACTTCGGGGCTTGACGAGAGCTCGCTAGTTCCAGGGATTTCGCTTCATTGAAGACCGCAGGCCGCACTGCCTCCAGGGTCTGCGTAGGGTTCGGGGTCTGGGGTTTCGGAGGTGCAGGATTCAGGGTTAGGGGATTTCGGGTTTGGAGTCTAGCTCGATCTTGGTTGGTTCTGCAGGCTGCCCCGTTCTGGCCTTCGCAGACTGGACGTCACAGAAACCTCGATGCTGATCACAGGTCTGAAGATTGGGACGGCTGCGGAAGAGGCCAGTGGTGTCTGCCAAACCCTCTTCCTGCGCCTCCAAAGCATCGAGCCCTTTAGCAAGGCCTTGAGTAGATGTGCTGCGAGGTTCCGGCAGCATGTCAATGCTCTTGGACATCTTGAGAAGAGTGGTTTGGGGAGGTCGGGATTCGGATGAAGCCCCCGTGGCCTGCCAGGACGTCTCATCACCAAGGCTCACCGCATGCATGGAGGGTCGCCTTGGTGGAGTCTCCTCAGTCGCCATCTCCAAAGGGATGTCGCCAACAACCAGTGGATCCTGTTCTGCTTGGGAGGATGGAATCCGCGTCGCTTCCTGCGCGGGAATCTGCTCCTTCTTGGTCTCCGTGTGCCTGGATGCACAAGGCTGTGCCGAACGAAGAATTTCCGCTTTGGAAGCCTTCTCCTCTGAAGTGTTGCCAGCAGCCAGCGGATCTCGTTTCGCGTGGAGACGTGAAGGCCGCCTCTCCTCCTGTGTGAGCATGGGCTCGTCCCTCTTGGCCTCTATGTGCGTAGAAGCAGAGGGCTGTGCTGAAGGAGGAATTTCCAGCTGCGAAGCCTCCTCAACGGGAATGTTGCCAGAAACCAATGCATCCTGTTTCGTTTGAAGAAGTGATGGCCGCCTTTCCTCCTGTGCAAGCAGCCTGGATGCATAAGGCTGTGCAGAAAGGGGAGTTTCCAGCTCCTCTGCAGAAGCACTTACAGCCTGAAGGCGTGAAGGCCGCCTCTCCTCTTGCATGAGCATATGCTCCTCCTTCTTGGCCTCTATGTGCCAGGATGTGGATGAATAAGGCTGTGCCGAAGAAGGAAATTCCAACTGGGAAGCCTCCTCCACTGGCACGCTGACAGCCAGTGGATCTTGTTTCGCCTGGAGACATGAAGGCCGCCCCTCGTGCTGTGCGAGGATCTGCTCCTCCTTCTTGGCCCCTGTGTGCGTGGAAGGATGAGGCAGTGCCGAAGGGGGAGCTTCCAGCTGGGAAGCCTCCACGGCAACGTTGCCAGCAGCCACTGGTGGATCCTTCTTGGCATCTATGTTCCTGAATGCATAAGGCTGTTCCGGAGGAGGAATTTCCAGCTGCGAAGCCTCCTCCACTGGCACATTGACAGCCTGTGGATCTTGTTTTGCCTGGAGACGTGAAGTCCGTCTCTCCTCCGGTTCGAGCATCTGCTTCTTCTTCTTGGCCTCTATGTGCCTGGATGTGGATGAATAAGGCTGTGCCGAAGAAGGAAATTCCAACTGGGAAGCCTCCTCCACTGGCACGCTGACAGGCAGTGGTTCCTGTTTCGCCTGGAGACGTGAAGGCCGCCTCTCCTGCTGTGCGAGCATCTGCCCCTCCTTCTTGGCATCTATGTGCCGCGATGCATGAGGCAGTGCCGAAGGGGGAGCTTCTAGCTGGGAAGTTTCCACTGTAACGTTGGCAGCAGCCATTGGTGGATCCTGTTTCGCTGGGGGACCTGAAGGCCGCCTGTCCTGTGCCAGCAGGTCCTGCTCCAGGGGCTCTGCGTGCCTGCATGCGTACACGCAAACGTAAAGACGGAGACACACACACACACACACGTACAAAGCCGCTTTGAACATTCGTGACACCCTGGAGAAACCTGTCAGATAAATTATGCCAGCGAAGATCGACTAGCAGTTACTAACAGTGAAAGACGACGCCCCGAAGAGACCACGACGACCACGAGCACCACGACGACCAGGACCATGGCGACGACCACGACCACTGCGACGACAAGGACCATTAGGACCACCAGACCACATCATCGGAACAGCACACCACCACCACCGCCGGCGCCACCAGCACCGCGAGGGGACCGTGAAGCTGGAGGCAAAACAAGGCACCACCCCGGGAATCGTTCCTCCCAGTACCTCATTGTGTGGCCCTGCTATGATTGTAGGTAGGAATTTCGAGCATTGGAGGGGACACCAAAATCGATCACCCCATGCACTGGCAAGGCCGAACGCGCCGAAAGCAAAACTGAATCTAAGGTATATATTCGAAACCGCTTGGAATTTACAATGAACTGGCAGTTCCTGCAGCGGGACTGTGGGAAAAAAGGCGAACGCAGCTGGACGCGCCTCATGGGGAAATGTTCCAAAACCTCTTTACCTTCTAAGGTGAGAACCCATAGTGTGACCGTACCTTTTGGAGCAACTTCCAGAGCCCTCAAATCCCACCTTACCCCCCCCATGACCCGTGCTGTAGCCATGTCACCCGTTCTTTGCTGTACCCAGCAACAGTTTGCTCGACGAACTCCTGTGCTCCACTTCATAGGGCATGAAAAAGGGTTTGCAAGGCTGGAAAAACAGGGCTTATAGGCAGTTGTACTGAGCTCTTTATGCTCTTGGAGCTTTGACCAAGTTTTGGGGTTTAAGCCCCAAGGCTTGGGATGTCAATGGCTTCTAGGCTAAATGGCTGCAGGGTTTCGGCTCTAGGGCTTGACGCCCACAACTTAGTGGTGCAGTAAGCCTAGGCCTCAGAGTCCAATAGCTAGACGGCTAATGCGGATTTCAAACGAACGTCGCGAGCCGTGAGGGCCTCAAGGGCCTAAAGAGCACCACACACATAATGATCTCAGAGTGAAGGTTTCTGGAATCCCCATCGTAGGGAATCTCTACCCTCATATGTTTGCTCTTTGTGCTTGTGGGGACTGTTGGGCCGCTAAGTACTGAAGCAATGAGGCAGAATAGGCGGGGTCCTCGAAACCCCAGCTCCCACACCGAAGACTAACTAAGTCGTGGCTTCGCCGTGATGACCTCTTTGAACCTACGGTTCCAAAGCGAGGGGCCTAAGCTTCCGAGCACAAGCTGTGCGTGTGTGTGTGTGTGTGTGTGGGCTGGCTGCTGTTGAGATTTACTTCAGGAGTACTAGGTGTAACTATCCACAGCCACACACACGGATTGAACAACCCTTCCTGTTGACACCTCTTCTCGGCACATCCTCCAAACACTCTCTTATTCCAATGGCAAGCCGTTGTGCTACTGGTGACGGAGAAAAGCCAGCATCACCTGAAGTATCCCAAACTATGAGGCTGAAGGTGTATTATGGACAATGCCCCGGGGCCATTAATGCCTTTGAACCCTTTTAAACACCCTTTAAAACCGAATGCAGTATTTTATTCATCAGAAGCAGCGGAGACCTTAAACCGTAAGCCCAAAAACCTGAAAAGGTCCATGAACAGAAGTATAAGTAGCGAGCTCACCATTTAGACCGTGAGTCACAGGAGCCTCATTGTAAGCACGAAAAGGGGCCCATGCTTTCTGAATCCACGTATGCTCTTGAGCAGCATGGATGGGGGCATTCGTTGGACGAGGCTCGTAGGCGCCACCCTGCCATCAGCGATGTCGGCGATAGTCTCCGCCAGCGCTATAGTGGCCTGTGCTTGAAAGGTATGCGTTTCAGGATATTGAAGGTGCCACAGTAGTGTAATGATGGCCCTACATCGAAAAGCCTGAAGCTTAGACCCCAAACACGCATAATGTAGGACAATCTCATGGTAAAGCAACGAGTGCTATCTTCTTGGCGACAGCCCAACCTAGTTCATGTGAGAGGTCGCATGAACCTCAAGCAGCGACACGGAAAAAGGACTTTTGCTGCTCTGCTTTGGGTTTTCGGCAGTGGCAGCGACGGATAGCACAATCGGTGACACACCTAGCATGATCTAGGGAAGAAACCTAAAACTACAGAAACATACGGCAACAAGCTGACAGGAGAAGGGGTGCATATTGTATTTAGTGATTGGTCGTGCTATTCTTTGTCTGTGTGCAAAAGCAGGCCAAAACACAACACTACAAACAGACAGACAGACAGACAGACGTTTTGACAGATAGACAGACAGACACGCGCACAGAGAGAGAGAGCTCGAAAGCTTGGCAGGTCTACTTCCGCTGGTTCTTTCACAGCGATACTGGCACTTCTCAGCTTTGCCCTCCCCTCATGCTGTGACGATTCAGAGGCGTCCCCTGTGATGTTCTCCGGTCACTGTGACGAGGTTTATTTGATGGAGCTCCAAGGCCCTGCTTCATCCAAACCCCCCTCAAAGGAGTGCCGCAAACACAGTACTCTCCATCAACGAGTGGCCAGATGTTCTTGTAAATCAAGAGCAACATCAAGACAATGGCATGATGCCGGTATGGCTAATGAAGTAAAAGAGGGCAAGCTTCGTGGAAGCTCTATATGCAATTGCTGCGATAAAACGCTGGCGGAAAGAGATGAGACATTGGCATAAGAGGTTGTCGGTCCCTCGGTATTTCTCGAAGTTCAACATGCAAAGTCCCTCGCTGCCGGGGAATGAGAGTCAGTATCCGATGTGCAAAAGGCAGGTTTCATCGTGACTTCAAGTATGCCTATGCAATCACTATGTTTAACTGTGACGTGGCTAAAACAGGCCACAGGTTGGAGTTAGCTGCAAAATGGCCTGGGGTTAGATCGATACTATAGGGATGAAGGAGTACCAGTATTTTCGTTCGTCGTGGAGGCACTAGCCCCCTTTCGAATCGCCCTGGCTTGCCCCACAAACAAGCCACCTTCGTCCGATAATTTTTTAGCCTTTGGCCGCAAGCCGGAAACACCATCGGCAAGACCTTGTTCTAGACTTGTGAGGGCCTTCAAATTAGCCGCACGATCAGCATGTGGCTCTGGTGGTACTGTGGTGGCAACAACACAAACCACCCACATAGAATCCCCAATTGCTTCTTGAGTTAGGCCGGGCAATCCTACATAGGGTTGTTCAAACTGTTTCTCGTGCTAGGAACCCAGTACACCAGGACAGGTTCTCTTGCTTATGTCGGGCGTCGAATGTCAGTCGCTACCTTGATGCAACCCGTCTGGGTCCTGGTGCAATCGTTCTTCTTGCGCACATCGCGATCTTTCGACGACCTCCCAAATCTGAGATTGAGGGTCGAAGATTTGGGGACAAGACAACGAGTGATATCGAGTGAAGCATCTTTGACAAACTTGCGACTGCTATGGCTAAGTCACTGAGTCTGACGATAATCATAATCGTGCTCTTCATCAATGCTATCATCATCGCCGTCAGCCAGTGCGAATGATGGTTCAAATTCTTAGTCATAACAAAGATCCCGCTAGGTTCGTTTCAACACACTTACTAACTTGCCCTGATACATTGTCTAAAAAAAAGGGCCAGAAATGGACCAGAAATACACCGCGCACACACACACACGGATACAGGAAGGGCAGTCTGCTATCAATGGCAGGAGCTTCAAATTTGTGGTATACCGTCTTCCTTTACGGAGCGCGGAGGGCTTAGGGCGCATTTAGCTTTACGCTGGCTTCGGTGCAAGATTAGTGTCTTCTTCTTCTGCAATGGAGAGTGCAGGTGTGGTTTAGGGTGTTAGGCACAGGGGCGTTGCGGTTTATTCGAGTTGTCGGTTCAAAACTGCAGCCCAGCAATTCACTCCTGCCTGAACCGAGAAACCGCGACTTTGAACCTTTAGCCTGAGTCATATCGGCAGTCATAAGCTGGACATGAAAGCCTTAGTCAGCAACCATCTTACATGCCCCGTTAAAGTCAATATTACAAGACCAGCTCGCCCTCAAGACAAAGGGCTTGTCAGACCCCTGCAAAAAAAAAAAAAAACGTCTATCGAACCCTCACAGAACACTTGAGCCTCCGAGCCTCGTGGCTTTTGCTTCAAAAGCTGGGAATTCTGCGGTTGTAGGTTTATGAGGTTCTCACCCACGGTCATGGATGTTCCGGGTTTAAGATTTACAGGGGCCTATGGATGGGGGAGTCTTCTTTAAGGCTTGGGCCCGGCTTGGGAGTGTCAGTGTTCCGGGTTCTAAAGGTACAAGCACTCGCGTCCACAAGCCGGTACATGCAAGCTGCCTCCCGAATCGCTTTGTCTCTCCTTGGCTGCCGAATCCAGGGGATGAAGTCTGCGAATGCTAAGTAGGCTTGTACTACCAGTTTCTGCAAAAGACATTCCTAAAAGGAGCCCTACACCCCAAAAACCCTGGTACAAACCCGACCTCACGCAAGGAACCGAGCAATCCCGAGCGGACACTAGATCTCTCGCGATCCTCGCACGATTGCCGACATCAGGAGCATCGTGATCACTGTGGCATTGTCGTCATCATCACCATCACCACTGCATTGCGTATAACTACCCTAGTTCGTGGCAGTGCGTGTCCGTTGACTGGTCATTTCGAGGGGGGTCGCTGGTGGGCATGAGTTCATGTTTCATGGAGTCTTGCTTTATCGTCGAGACCCTGAACATATACAAATTCCGGCACTTGCATTTAACCCGGAACCATGGGCACTTGGAAGGGTCAGGCCCAACGTAACTGTGAACAAAGCTAGCCAGAAGCCCCACTGAAATGTAGTTACATCCGTCCGAACAACGAACCATGAACCTTGATGTAAAGCCTCTTAGCATGTCCGAGCTGCTTTTCTTCTTGGGTTTTGGCTTTTGCCTGTGAAGCCGAGGCGGGGGTGCACTCCAGTTTGATGAGCCCCGCGGGGGGGTCTACAGGTACCAACATCTCAAACCCGAGACCTTGAAGACCCTGATTCCCAGCTTATTTCCCCAACAACCAAACGAAACAAATGCTAAACCTTCTGAGCAATGCTGAATTTTCACAACTCCAAAAGTTTACGTGCTGGCTATGGGAGAGCCGCGGCACAAACCCTAAACCCAAGCCTGTTTCTGTACATCCCGAGAACCCTCTGCAGGCTGTGGAAATACCGATGCAGGCCCTACAAGAACACGAGATAAAGCCTGCTACAAGCCCATGACACATTCCTACTCGACTGACCCAACCAACTCTTTGGCCCTGTGCAGTCTGAACACTGCCGACTGCTACTACAGGGTTCAGCTCGACGGAAAGCTTGACTAGCACATGCCATAGCCACTAGCACGTAGTACTTTCTCTGCACAATTACCGGAACGCCAACCCTGTAGCCCTAACCCACGGCCCATGTAAAACACAAGCAGAACATGAATGAAACTACATGTTAATCGCCCTACCAACAGTAATGCTAATCATGGCAGGAATGATTACCGTCATACATCTCAAAAGTCGTGAATGCCATATGTTTACACACGGTCACCGTCATCGGCTTGATCTTAAGCACAGCAAAAGTAATCTTGATACGAATAGGTATCTTACGCGCAACTTCAACTGAACCAGTGATTCGAAGTAGTGGTGACAATCATAAGAGTCCGACGTGAAGGTCCTCCTCAATTCACTTCCTTACAGGCAATATCTGAACCGGGACCCTACATTATGGCCAGTTTTAGTGGAGGGTTTAGGGCAAGAACTTTCCACGATTACTACGAACATGTAAGCACAAGTATACGGTGGTCCGGATTACAGTCGGTAAGACTGCGAATATTTTTACTTTCGAATCATTATAGTAATCACAACAACAGCATTTATTGCTTTCAAACAAACGGAAGGCTAAAGTCTTTCAATGCGACTGAATCATGAGATCCCAAGAAACGTCAAGGATTGGGTACTGGAGCCAACTTGCCAGCTATAGTACTAACAGCAGCACAATCGCAACTGCACATGCAAGTTTCAACATACGAGGAATCCGAAGGCAGTTCCTGATCTTGAAGAAACCTTACAAGCCCGTCAAAATCCCGATGCAACTTTCACACCAAACCCTAATACCTAATAACACACTTCCAACAACTCTTGCGTCACCTAATGTTGCGGTCACGATATTAAACCCGGTGACAATTAACATATTCCCCGAGGCCGAATCTTCGGGCGGAAGAGGAGTTTCAATTGTGTAGCCATTTTGCCCAAACAATTGATGTTAGAAGGGGGGGTGACCATAATTTAAGGGGTGACAATTAAAATACTCCGGGCCCCAAATCCCCAACAAAATTAGGATCCAGGCTAAGTAACTAGCAACAGCTGAAACTAAGAGGACCCTAAACCCAGCCAGCAGAGTGCAGTTCCAGACTGTTTTCACTCCACTCTTGAGCAGATCCCCGGACACGGCCAGACGTTTATTATTACCACCCTGTCCCCAAACCCTGCCCCAACCCCGCGCAAAACAACCTCGGGGAGGGGGGGGTTTATTCTTGTGACCGTAACATTATGCCTGGAAACCTATCCCCTAAACCCAAAACACTGCATCCGAAACCCGGCTTCCCCCCAAGAGGCCTCTTGGGTGTACTTGACCAGCGCTTCCGCTTCCTTCCGCAGCGCCCGGAGGACCGACAGAGAGGGCAGCCCAAGGTCGCCTGAGACTTCTTGGAGGCCCCTTTCGCTCATCTTCAGCAGCTCTTCTTGAAGTACAGGGCTTCTGATGCTTTCTTGTTTGGATCTCAAGACTTAGAGTTGCAATTTTATGGCTTTCAGGTTTGCGTTGTGTTTAGATTGTCTGGGTTCTCACGGCTCCTAGGACTGTAAAGGTTTTTGTTGCTGTTGGCTTCTGGTCGTCTTGGGGTTTCGAGCTTTGGGTGTGTGGTATATCAAGATTTAGGGTTTCAGATTTAGAGGGGTGAGGGATTTAAAGTTTAAGGTTGCTTGAACATCTAGGTTTAGAGGTCTTTAGCGCTTTGATGCTCAGTGGTGTCATGGATCTAGAGGTGTGGGGCCTAGAGTTTAAGGGAAAGGTTTGTGGTTCACGTTTCAGGCTTTGCAAGTCACTAGGGTTGAGGACTTCCACACGGTTTATGCTTCAGCGAATCTTCAATTTTGCTTGAAGTGTAGCATTAGGATTCTCTTCTGTTCTAAGAAAATATGACGGTATGAGGCCTCAAAGCTACCGAGTCATTGCATTTCTTAAGCTCTACAGCCCAATCCTGAGCCCTAAAACACGACCTAAAACCTTAAACCGCCAAAGACCCAATAATCAAAACTCGCAAAACTTTACTAACACCCTATAATGACTACACCGGACGAAAAACCCCATGAAAGCGGATAAACGCCCCACGACCTACGTTTCTGCTTTCCGTCCTCCTTGTCCAGACCCTGAACTGCAAGAAACCTAAACAACCAAAACCGGCATAAACACCTGGTGAATACTCTCGACGGCTTGGTGAAAACCCTATCACTTCAGCCTAAAAGAACATGTAAAGCGCACAGACAAAGACCTGGGCTTCGCGGACCCCCTGGCCTTCGGAGCTGACACTGCCGCAGGTGCTGTGCCTGCGCTGCATTCCGTTCGCTCGAGCTGACTCCTCGGATCTGAAGGCGTGCTTCGACAAGGTTCCTTTTAGCAAAAGAAACCCTCCAAAGTACCGCGCTTGCAACACCATCTACACTCACACACACAGTCTAGACTCTAGACCCCATCATACACCTTGTATGAACCCAGTAAGACCGTATCCGCATGTAAACCCTATACAAACCTCGTTCGTCTGCTGCTGTTTTTGCTACCAGTAGCATCGCGGAAAGGACATCCCATGTTGTAGATGCGCTCGTCTGCAGAAGGGGCGCACATGCACTCACCAAAACCCGAACGTAAGCCCTGATTGCAACAAGCCAACATGTCTGAATAGGGTCAACAAGTGCGAACCAAGATTCTCGCGCATCCTCAAGCCTCTCCTCATAGTTGGCCTAGGCTCACGGCCTATGAATGTGTGAGAAGATGTGTGCAGAACTATATATATACACATACACATGTATGTATATATTATATATGTATCTACGGGGCATGTGCTTGTGTATCCGTATAACTTCGCACGCATGAATTGCTTTATCCTTCTATGTGTATTTGTGTGTACANATACACATACACATGTATGTATATATTATATATGTATCTACGGGGCATGTGCTTGTGTATCCGTATAACTTCGCACGCATGAATTGCTTTATCCTTCTATGTGTATTTGTGTGTACATATATATATATATATGCATGTATGTGTGCATGCATGCAAGCACGCACGCACGCATGCACTGAGAGGATACGTGAAACAAAGTTCCTAATGCTTCAGTTCTATGCTAAAGAGTCCGTTCTTTCCTGGAACTTTCGTATCATCACAGGACAACAGGGTGGCTATGGACTTAGAGAAGCCTTGTCTCACGGCTCTTATCATGTACAGAGGCCTGCAAATCCACACCTCACTGCTAAACCCTCAACCCATTGGCAAGGCCTGAAGAACCGTTTAAACATCAAACCACCTGCCCTAAGCTGCCAAACCCTATCCTGGCGTGGCTGGAAGGCCACTCGGAGCCGACCGAAGCCAGCACCCGGACCCTTTCGCTGAGGAAGTTGTCTGGAGTCTTCAAGCACCCTCCACAGGTTAAGGTATATTCCCAAAGCTGAATAAACACATCCTTGAACACCTACTGTAGGTTTGGGGGCTTTGAGTCCTTGAGCTAGAAATACATTGAGGATCCCTGAGCAACGATAACGATGGTACTACTACGTGTTCGGCCCCCTACATTGCAAGACTGCAGCAAGCATCTTGACTACCATTGGCTCGGACTCCTGTACAAATAAGAGGCATAACAAAACCCCGCTTTCTAAACCTTAGCTTTTGTCTAAAAGCCCGTCTTCATCAGGTGCTCTGGGCCCTGGGTGCAAGGTAATCAGGCTGAGTTTCTGTGCGGCTGCAGAAGGAGCTGGACTTTAGGATGCTGCCACGCCTGTAAAGGGTTTGTGAACGTGTTGTATGGCGGTTTACAAATGAAGTCGTATGTCGTTTCTTGGGGTTTCTATGGCATTGCAGGTTTTGGTAGAAGGATTGGGGGGTTTGGGTTCGGGGTCTAGGGTTTGAGGTTAGGGTTTAGGCTGAGGGTCTGGCGGCAGCAGCAGACACTTCAGGGTTCAAGCAGGACTTTGGGGCTCAAGCTTCATAAATTTTATGGGGTTGGGGAACATTGTTTTAGTTTCAGGAATCGGGCCTTCAAGTGTAATTGTGGCTGGGCCCCCTGTTTAATGGCGTCGGACTCATTCAAGGGACAGAACCATAAGCTGTACTTGGGTACTGCAGCTGTTGGGGCTTCAGACTTGTTGTAAAATAGGTTTTCGGGCTCGAGGCTTCGCCGAAAGTTGTGTGGCATGAGCCTCGTCATCTTCACACGCATCATACACATCTCTATGTTTATGATGTGCAGATTCAGGGTGCAAACACTACATAAATGCTTACATGTACATGCACGCGTGTATGTGTTTGTGCTTGGCCATTGAAGCAAGCAGAGGCACATGCCGAGAGTAGGCTACAAGAACCCACACGCTGATTGATTCAGAAGTTCTAAAGGCCTAACTGGTGCCTGTTCTACAGTTCTTCTACATACAATGCAGGAGTATATCTATACCTTCGAAGTCAAGACCATGGCAACCTTCAACCTGAGTCTCACACACTCCCCAAGCCCAAAGAAAGATAGTGAAGGAGTATACCTTGCCAAGATTTTAAGTGTGACCCACATTAAGAGGGTTATGCTGGTCCGTAAAGCCCTTTAGTTCCACACAAGCCCTCTTAAATCCTGTGCAAAGCCGGACAAAGGCACCACAGAAAACTCTAAACAGCCCAAACGAACTTTGAACAGAAACCCAACAGCCCGCCTCCCCCTCCACTCAAAAAAACAAACGACTAAGTATCACATAGCGATGAACACACATGACCAAAGCGAAGCGAAACAACCCCCCCCCGCCCCGGCACACTCCCCCCGCCTCAGCGGCTCTTCGTTTTGCTCGCTTTGGGCTCCGGCTTCGGTCACCGGCTCCCGATCCTGAGCCGAAGCTTCCAGAGGGGAAGAAAAGCAGGTCTTGAAGAAGGGGTTCAACAAGTCTTCGCAATTTGGGATCAAGCTTTGCCTAGGGCTTTGAAGGATTTGACAAGGGCAGTGTGAAGGGTTGAGGCTTGTTTTTCTGTGGTTTCAAGTTTGTGTTATTGTGGGTTTAGGGCTTTGCTCGGTTCGGGTCCCGGGTTCGGGCTTTAAGCCTGCCGTCTTCAGGGTTTAGTGAGTGCAGTGCTAAGGATACAGGAGGGAGAGGGTTGGCTTCGTTAGTGGTGTCAACAGTGCCTGCAAAGTGCTTTACAGGCTTACGATTCAGCATTTGGGGCTCTGCGGGTGGTGCAGCATGGGGTGTCTAGGGCCTAGGGTGCTTTGTGTGGAATCCTTGATGACCTTAATTGCGCTAAACTGTGGGTATATTCCCTACGAAGAATGCTGCTTTATTCGCACTCCTGCGCCTGAAGTCTTGATCGCCAAGCCCCATGGCGCCTGAGAGATTCAAACAAAGGCAGACATGCATAGACGGAGGTTTCGGAAAGCTTTACACTGTAAACATGACAGTGAAGCCTAGGGAAGAATATGATGGTTAAGCAGGCCCCTACATCAAAGCCTTCAACCCTGAACCTGAACGCCAAATCCTGTACAGCCCTGTAAACCCGACCCTTGTAAAATCCATGTTTAAAATTTAAAACCCATACTCAAAGAAGAAACATTCGCTGCAGGGAGCCCCTCCGAAGGAGACGGACTTGCGGCGGAGGCTTTGGGACCTTTCAATCTCGGGCTCCTGGAGACATCGGGATTGCCAGGTCTGTAAGGGTCCACACGGCTATCGAAGGGTTCTGTCAATACGGCTTTCAAGGACTTCTTTCGGGCTGCGGAGTGTCTTTTTGGGGGGCCATGGATGTTCAAGGATTGGCCAGGGCTTGTACAGGAGTGTCCTCACACTGCTTTAGGTCCTTTATAGGTCTGTTTTGCACAAGTGTATATGTATCGCTTTCCAACGTGTTTAATGACGTCGGTGCTAGGATCAGGAGGTTAATGCTCAGAGCTTTACGGATTTGGGTTTTGCTGCTGCAGAGCATTGAGGCTTTCGAGGTGGTTGGGGAAATACATGCTTTGTGCATCAGCGGAAAGGTTGCTCTCAATCCTTGCAGCACCGGAGGAAACAACACTCATTTAAGACAAATCAACACATCACGCACCCGGTCAAAGCCCGAAACCAAAGAACCGTACAGAAAGCTGTGAGATCCAAATATGAACAAGATTAAACTCCTCGCTGGAAACATGATCTGGAGAATTTACAAACACACCCTAATTTCACGCCCACCGACCCAAAACCATCGCCTCCTCGAGTCTTGCCGCCTGTGCTATGGCCTGCCGCAGTTCGCGGTGGGCAGCTTGGTCTGATAACTGGCGGGCCTTCTCCTCCAAGGAAGCTGGCGATTTTCAAAACAGAAGCCCCAAGATGTTCCTTTATGGGGGGCTCGTAGAACTTTCAGGGTCTGGATAGAGCTTGACAAGGTTGCATGCGGCAGTTGAAAGCCTGTTGCAACTAGGGCGCTTCAGAACATCTGGTATGCCTTGATCCTACAATTGAGCGGCTGAAACTCCCAGCTAAGTTTGGCTCTGCGTTGAGGTTGGTTTTCCTTTCTGTTGATTTAGTAATGATGCTTTCTAAGGCCCTGCAGGATCAGGGCTTGGAATTGTAACAGGTGCTTGTTTGTGAGGGTCCTCATCGTTACAATCAAAGTGTTTAATGATGTCTTAAGCTAACATATCAAGTACCCATTGTTTGTGAAACTCTCATGGATTGGGGTTTAGGGTTTGCTACTAATGATATCTTTGGCCCAACACTCGGGCACCAATAGACAATAGATGAATCCCAAAGGCGTAGGTCGTAGTTTTCAATGGTCCATGATGGCTGTTCAAGAGTATCAGCAAGGGACTCCAGCCCCAGCATGTACATATCATGATTGGATCCTGACTACAAGGACCACCAAAACAGGTACCCAGATTTTGAGAGGCTACAAACCTCGCAAGGTTACGGTCACTAAAACAGTCCAGGCACTGCCGAGCCGTCTCCTGCGCTATACGCGCCTTCCTTTCGGCCTCCGCGTGCTCACGCCGCATCTCCTTGGGGTTCAGGATGATTGGGTTAGGGGTGGTACCGTGGTGTTGTTTGCTTCAGGCAGGGGGCAACTCCTAAGCACGGCAACCAGGCCCGAGAAGGCCCCCATGATCCACGTGCCACAAACCCGACAAAGTCTCACATGTCTCAAGATCGTGCAAGCACTGCAGAAAATCTTAGTGTGACCCATTCAACCAAGTAGTTCTGCGATCTCGGCCTGATTACGCTACCAAGCGGTCCCGAATCTCCCTTGCAGGGGCCCAGGGGCCCTTATACACCAAATATAAGATCCAAGCCCCTGCGACAACCCCGCAAAACCGACGAACCACAAAAACTCCAGACTCCTCGATCCAGGATTGACCGCGCTGGATCTGCTGCTGTTGGATGCGATGGGCAACGACGAAGCTGGCTTCGCTTGGGCTCAGCGAAGGGCCTGGTCCGGTTTGGGGGTTTAGTGTGGCTTGCAAGGAAGTCGAGATTTCATGGTTGAGGGATGTAGGTTTAGGATTTTTCAAGCCTGCAGGGCTCAGGCATCATGGGGTTTCAGGACCTAGAGGGTTTGAGATAGTGTCAGGTGAAAGTTTTCTTAGTTGGGAGTCAGGGTTGACATCGGGTGAGGCTTCGGACTTTAGTCAAGGTCCTAGGATTTCAAATCTCAGAGCTGAGCGCAGCGGGGCTGCTGACAATTGTGAGCAGACTCTGGTTTGGTGTGCGAAAATAAGCAGTCAGTGAAACGGAATTGAAACAACCCTGAGAACTCAGCCAAAGCGGGTAACATTAAACGCAATTGCAAATAGGAGTTCCGTCTGAGCATCTTTACACTAAGGGCACAACTATATAAGTTTCCGCAGCCCCTCATCTTCTGAAACTCCCATCTTAGACCTTGTGGCGAGTTCTTGTCTATACGACGAGCCTCCACACAAGGGGTTTCGGTTCCGTTCTATGGCGACCTATAGTGATTTACGTATAATTCTGCAGGGATGGGGTGCATTCAGCAAACTTTGTGGCTTTGAGAAACCAACCTTGGAAAACCAACACTACGCCCAAGCTGCCAAATCAGACCTGGACCGCCCAACATCCATGCATCCTAATCCGCTCAACATATCCGCCGTTACTTGGAGAGGCTGGGGCAACTCAAGCCCGGTGAGAACCACCCCTTTGCATCAAGGAATATACCTTAAACTGTAGATGGCTTAGAGTCTAGGGTAAGTCTACTCAGTCTATGTATTCCTTCAGATATTCTTGGGCCGAAGGCTCAAAATAGTTCTGCAAATTCTGATATCACTGGTATACTCTCGCTGATGGACAGTATCCTGCAGTATCCTAAGTCTCATGCTTTGGGTTTTGGGGTACTTGGGGGAATGCTGGACTTTGGTCACCAACAGTATGACGTGGTATTCATCCGAAGACACGATATGGCTGACATGGGCCCATGCAGTCTAAATTTGAGCCTTCAGTTCCAGACAACAGCTGTTTAATCCTGGACGAACCTCTTGAAAACGAATAGCATCCTGGCAAGCAACTCTCAACACAATAGCTGCTGTAAGAATCTTAAACAAAACCGAGAGATCTCTTACAAGCATCCTATTCCAGAAACTTGTAATGACCCCAAAGAGCCTTCCAAGACTACGATAGGACACACGCCCGCAAGAAGGTCCTCAATTCGAAACCCGACACCCCCAAACCTAAACCCGCAGTCCAAAGCCCCTAACCCCAAAACCCAATACCGTAAACCCCGAACCTTAAACCCTGAACCCTTCAACCCCCTTAAGACTTTCTGCAAACGCTTATCAAGCCCTTACGACCCAAAACGCAGGATACCCCCGAATTCCTAAAACCCAAATCCTAAAGCCATTTCTATCTTACAGATCCCCCCACAGATTCGCTTCACCGCCTGGGTCGGCACGAGGCTTCGCCGGTGCGGACTTCGGTCTCGGCTTTGGCTGAGCCTCCACGAGGCCGTTCCAGGGGTCCTTGGGGTCCAGGGTCTACTGTAGGTTCGGGCTAAGGATCTTGGGGTTCGGGGTTCAAGATTTCGGAGTTCAGGGCTTCGGGTTCCAGGGGCGCGGTTTTGCTTTCTTGTTGTGGCAAAAGCGATTTTCTTGATTCGGTTTCGGGTCGAAGGTGAAGGGCGCTGGGCTTGTTTTCTTATGAGCGCCCAAGCCAACTCCGCAGTGGTTCCCATAGTTCAATGCATGAATTCATCGGTCATACAAACACACACACACAAATACATACATACTTGCATAGATTAGACAAGTGGTAGATAAGTACGTAATTAGATAGATAGGTAGACAAACAGACTCAAATAGACTTTAAGATAGATAGAGAGCGAGGGAGTCACACATGCTCCCGAAGATAGCAAGCAAACCAAGAACCTGAGGGATCTGAGCAGCTCTGTCATGATGTCGCGCAGCGCGGGTTCCAAGACGACTATATAATGCTAAAGCCAGAGGCTTGACCCGAAATCCCGAAATTCCGATATCCGACCAAAACATCTTCGGGCTCCTTCGGGCCTTGAAGCGGGGATTCAGAGTTCAGGGTTCTGGGGTTAAGCTTGCAAGGCTCACTATTGATGCCCTCTTGGACGTTCATGTGAATTTGCACGTAGGGCTGCACGCGTGGTAAATACCGCAAGAGTTGGTTGAATACTTGAAGGTAAGCTACGCATACTGTTGGAAGTGCACAGAACCCTACTTCGACTTTGGGAACCTTCAGGTAGTATTCCATAACCCTGCCATTCTTCCTGTGGGCCGTGGCAACGTTGCACAGTTGCTAAGCTACATAGACCTGATTGCAGTCCGCAGTGCAGTCAGCGACAAGGCTCAAGTTCTCTAAGCCACCAAAACCCAAACAATGAAGTGGACGAACACCCGAGGCATATAAGCCTTAGACCCACCTGAAGCCGCGTGTCCCAACCATTCTCGAGCTCACCGGACATCATGTGCCAATCCTTCTCCCTCTCGTCCGCAAGGGCCTGCTGGCTTATAAGTCTTGAAATCCTTAGCATGACTACTAAGAGACTACTACGACGGAATAGGCTAGTTGCGTTGTTCTTATCAGACGATCAAACGGTGAAACATCATTCCTTCTTCCTGGATGCCTGGATTTACGAGGTTTAGTGTTTAGCATCACGGTCTTATGTGCCAGGTGCAAAGCTTGCTTGGAGGATGTTGGAGGGTCATGGGGTTTCTTACAACAAGTAGCCTGGTTTAGGGTTAAAGACAAGGCCTGTCTACAAGTAGTTGACTGCTGAAACCTTTAACGGCCGCTTCTTTCCGCTCTGTTCGACTCCACTTGGATTTCATGCGACTGCACTAATACATGAATGAAAGCGTTTAGGCAGTGAGAATAATTAGACTCATTACACATGGCTGCAACACTGATGATGATCATACTTGCGACCCTCCTCATTACAATTTTGAATCTCACCCAGCAATGCACAAGACCCACTCCAACCCCAGCAAGGTCCGATAAAGGCACATAACACTAGCCACTAGCTGTACTTGTAGCTGTCGTCCCCTGCAAATCTAGCGAGGTAAGAGCCTATGGCAAAAACCCCAAACCTTGTGCCCTGCACCGAGAGAAAAGCCGGAACACCAACTCGATGTCCTACATCGTACGCATTATTGCACGATACCATCCGGAAGACCAAAATTGTGAAACCATAGAGAACTGAAGCACTACACACCCCAAAACTCTTACCCGACGCTGTACACTCTGAACCCTGAACCTCTCAAACTCTTAAATCAGTCCTGGGGATGCAGTGCATTGGTCGGATGTGTTTCCACCGCACATCCGGGGGCCTGCTGCATGTTCTTGGGGATTCCCACACAGCCCAGAGAGTGTGCACATATGCGTCTGCCAGTATGTACATGTGTCCATGTGCACTGTGTAGCTATGCAGAAGACCAGATTGGGCTGCATGCCTTGCACGTGCAGATTAGTGCAAACCAAGGTAGGGTTGAGGGTGGGCCCCTGGATTGTGAAGGGGTCTTTATGTTCAGGAGCTGTACTTCTGGAAACTCCCATTTAATGTACATCAAATGTAAAGCCTCTGTTACTGGCATCCACACAAGGACACGCAACTCTACACTTACCAATGCTCTCAGGAGCAGCAAGAACGCCACCAACACACCGACATCAACCCTACTGCAACGGGGTTTTGGGGTTCGGAGAAAACCCCAAATCCGGGCCTTCTCTGTACTCCCCACGGCGCTGCTCGCGCACGAATCGGCGTCCAGCCGCATGACAGCGAGGATGTCCTTGCAGGTAGATGCTGTCTGCAACGATACACAACAATACCCACATCAGAAGACACGTTGTTGTTATTGACGCTGAAAAAACATACGACGAAGAAGAGAGAGTTGTAAGAGTTGGCAAACTATACTCACACATACACATAGCTGGATAGGTAGATCGACAGATGGATAGATGGATGGATGGATGGAAGGATGGATGGATACAGAGCGAGACAGACAGACAGGCAGCAGGCAGACAGACAGACAGACAGTTCGATCGACCGACTCGACCGACAGAAAGATACATCGACAGACCGACCAACAGACAGGTACATAGCTAGCTCGATAGACAGATAGAAACAGAGACAGATTGACACATCGACAAACAAACAGATACATAGATAAATAGGTCGAAATATACAGATAGATTGATTGATAGATCGATCGGTCGGTAAACATAAAAGATAGGTAGATCTACAGCTAGGTCGGTAGGTTGAAGATATATGCAGGGTAAGTACAGGTATCGCGGTATGCATGCTGAGTTTGGGGTGTAGGGCTCCGGGCGCAAGGTGCAACTGTTGTGCGATTTTGGGGCGTGTAGGGCTGAAGGCTTGTGGGAGTTTGGGGTTTCGGATTTAAGGGTCTGGGGGCTCGGGTTTATGGGACGGGAGTTTGTAATCACGCATCAGAAACCTTGCAGCAATTTCCACCTGTATGGAACCGCGCAATCGTTCTTGGCAGGTGTTGTCGAAACCCCGAAAGCCAAAGCCCGAATGCACAGCGCAAAAGCGACAGCGATCGGAGTACAACCTTCCAACGCCCGAACCATCCCAGAACCCCTGGCCCCTAACCTAAACCCGACAACCTCTACAACTCTGAACAAAGCCGATGCGCTGCCAGGTTTTGCGAGGCCAAGGCTTGCAGGAGAGTGCTACCTAGCGGGGTCTGGCTTTGGGCTTTGCAGTTTCAAGGCTTAAGCGCTTCCAAGGTTTTAGGGCCTAGTGGGGAGTGCGGGTTGTAGATTCTGCAGCTTTTGCAGCTTAAGACGGAATTAGGGCTGTAGGCTTTGTTACAAGGCTTGAAGGTCTGTGTGCGCTGGGTCTAAAGCTGAAGGGTTGGTTGTAGGTTATGAGCTGAGATTCAGCCTGTGAACAATAAGGCACCTAATGCGCATGCCCCATGGAAGAGTCCGGCTCCTCGGAACCCGCCCCCCTGCTTTTCCAACAGGAGGCATCCAAGATGCAAGTGACATGAACATGCTTCCACAAACTCTAGGGCTGTTCAAGGCTTTTGCTGTTCTATGCAGCACTCCCCCCGCCTTGCCGCCGGGTGGTTTACAGGGTTCTGAAGAGGTTGACAGGGCGGTTCAGCTGTCTGTTTTACACCACAGCAGCGTGCCAATCAACATTGACTAATTATGACGAATTCACGGTGTTGGACTGAAGTCACTGCTTTGGCACCTGCCCGATTTAGGGTTGGTTTCGGGCGGTCGTGGCCGAAATTCGAGACCCAAACCCTGGACTGTCGAGAGCGCCAGGCCTTAACCTTTAAACAATCCTCACACGGGTTAAGCCTACAAGCCGTGAGCCCAAACCCCAGACTGAATCCTTGCATGGGGCCCTTATAAACCCGTATTTAGCAGTAGCAACAGTTATAACAACAGCAATAAAAAATCATAGCAACAGCAGTAGTACCAGAATTAATACTACCGTAAGAGGGGTCAAGCTGCTGTTGGCAGAAGGAATGGAGCTAGCCGGCGGCGGATCTCCCGTCGCCTAGGGAGGAGCCCAGGGTTCGGTTTGTGCTTTTTCCGGTTATGTTCAGCGCTTTAGAGTTTGGGGCTTTGGGGCCTATGGTTTGAGGGTGTGGTTTTAAGGTTGAGGGGTCGTAAGGTTTGTGGGGCCGGAGTGCTGGGGTTTAGGGTTTCGACACGGCTTTAGGGTCTGGGCTTGGGGTCCACGACTTGGGGGCTTCTGGTTTTAGGGTCTTCAGGGTGCTTCGGGCTTAAGGGGCCTAGGGTTCTATGGTTCTTAAGGGCCTTCGGGTGTAGAGTTTTGAATTTTAGGACCAAGTGTCGAAGAAACGAATACATGTGTACGGGCAGAGGGTAACCTGCTTGGAGGCTCCTTTGACTTAGCAGGTGGGGTTGGTCAGACGAGCTATGGGGATCATTCAGTCGTGAATGGTGGTGAGGAGATACGGAGTCGACCTACTATGTCAAAATATAAAGAGCAGTATTGCAGAGAAACCGAGCCTACATTCGGGATCCCACACCAAGGAACCATGAGATGCACTGCCAGGGAGCATCGGATGTCGGCTTGTGCACGCGCTGCGGACAGCTCACCTCACCACAATCTGAGGGCTCCAGCATTCAGCTTGAGGATCCTTTTGGTTTCGGTTGCACCATGCTTTGAGCACTGCATCAACAACGCTCCACCATGCACCACCGGAGCACATCACGGGTAGCGTTCCTACTTGTGGGATTCAGTCAGGCTTACATTGAGCCACCTTCGACATGTGGTACAAGTACACAAAGAACAAGCCCTTAGATGCATGCCCCTTGTTCAAATCGTAAGCTGCCAGACAGATAGCTCACGGGGCACAAAGCACTCCCTTGTGGATTATTCGTAGCCGAAATCCCAACGACCACGAAGCTAGCGAACTGCAACAGTAATAGAGCAATAGTACGAATAGGGTGTTGACGGTTTCAGGTTTTACTAGTCGCACACATGTCCCGAAAGCGTTTGAACGTCGATCTGGGCTGGAAAGGAATAGGAAAATCGAGGCTTGGAACCCCCTCCAAGCCATGAAGCTGCAGTTGCGAAATTTCAGGAAGCACGGGCACCGAACGAAGATCTGAGATAACAGGACCCTCAACTCTTGAAGTGTCCATAATAAACCGTAACCTCCAACCCTGAGCACTAAAGCTTGAAAACCTGAGCTTCCAGTCCAAGTCTCTGCCAGATGCGAATCCATCCTCATCGGCTCGTAGTTGTGGGAGGCAGCGCGGAAAGCCAGCACCGGATCCATGACCTCATGTTGGCATCCTTAAACCCTTGACCTCAACAGTACGCCCCAACAGAATTGAATCTTACGCCGCTAAGGAGCTTTGAACTTTGGGTTTGGGGTTTTACTTGCAGGCTGACTGGACTTCGTAAGCAAGTGGGTTACAACGTGGGCCAACAAAAGACTATATACTAAGGATGACCTGGCAAAGGTTTTGATACCCCTGAGGAGGGATTGGGATGGATTAGGTGTACAGCAAGATTACAAATCTCACCATGCAGGTCCCCATTCTGACTTCCCGGGACCCCAGCGACAGATTAAGTTTCCCGCTTGGACTTTCCTTCTACTCAGTAGGTAGGGTTAGTTGTATAAGGTGGGTGGTGTGACTACTACTCGGGCTTTCGGGGATACTAGGTAGACTTTCCAAGTCAACAAAGTCAGCAAGTAGAATGTAGAATGTAGATATCCCAGTCCACAAAATACACACAGAATGTCCTCACTCCCATCGTATCAGGTCAGATCCGCCTCGGCCACGACGGTCTCCAATCCAGCATGCGCAACCTGTGCATCTGGAGCGGTTGGGTTTTGACGGCCTTTCCGTTGTTGCGGCCTGCGCTCATGTGCTCGGGTTACTTACAACTTGAAACAAGGGTGAGTGGGGCTATTTACCTGGACGAGAACGGTCCGATCCTTCCCACCCGGCGTGCAGTGATCGCAACCCGACCGGTGTAAGTACTGAAGCAGGGAAACCGTTGGCCCGCAAAACCTTCGTGCTTTAGGGTTTAGGGTCCCGAGCTGCTGGGCATAGGACCAGAAGCGAACCCAAAGGGCCTAAACAGGTGGTCTGTTCCGGGTGCAATATAGCATGGTATTGAGGGGGCGGAGTTGTAATGGGTAGTGTGACGAATGGACGCCAGCCTCACCTTGACCAAGCACCCTAAAACTATGGCGATTCTGGTACAAATTCCTTCTCATGCATGATGCAAGATCTATTGTTGCAGCTTACAAGCATGAACCTCATAGCCGATGCCCTCCCCCTTGTCAGGACCGGGCTGTACAGTTGCAGGTTTTCGAGTTTTCGGTACAGCTCTGGTAGTTTGAGGCTTGCACCGAAGCCTCAAAGATGGCCTGGCCTCGGCCAAGGCAAAACTCCCTGGGGAGATGGAGTCGTTGTACTCCGACGGTGGGCATGCCAGGTCCTATGCGACAGTCAGGGTGTTGCTTTAAGATTTAGGGTTCCGAGGCCTGCAGCAGTTAATCTGAAGGAACGAAGTGGGGCTTTGGCACTTTGGCCTGACCGATTCACACATTTGATGCTTAGCGTAAACGAATCGTTAAAGCTTGCACAAGTATTCGTAGCTGTCAGGATACTGCGTGACGCACGCATGAAAGTAATCATGCGATCTCGGCAGTCGGGCTCATTACTTTGCTGCTTCGTCAGCCCCTGTACACTGCAAGCGGAATAGCAAACCGCAATAGATCGTAACACCCTATACTAATGGCCTGGAGCTGTGTGTTCCCGTGGAGGAATGAAAGAAAGTCAGCAAAAAATACTGCATTAAAAGTAGCAGAGCCCAAAACGTTTGAAAACTGCAACAACTGTCCTAAATAAAGCTCAGACAAGCTTTGGGCTCATAGTGCAAACTCCTTGGGAATAGTTAAAGGTTCAGTGCTGTACGATCGTGTGTAGGAACAAGCTTCAGGAATTAAACACAAACCGACGAGCCTAATGCAACCTCTGATCAACAAGCGCCCTCCTTCAATTAGGATTTCAACAGGGATCCAAACAGGAACTTCGAGAAGGCCGGTTGAAAACCACAGTCCGAAACCTACACGACACTAGGATCCGTACAGTAGAATGACCAGTGTCTAGCGCCCTCAGCCCAAAAAATCTGATTTATCTCCATGTTCAGCCGCAGTTGTTTAGGCAAGATGCGCTCTCAGCAGTTTCAGGAAGGGCTGCCGTGGGCAGGAGGACCTCAGTGAGCATGTTAATGTTGAGCTTAGCGCTCAGGCTTTTTGGGGCTTGGGTTTGACCCTACCCCGGATGTTGTTATACGCACTGGTAGGATACCTTGGGGGGATTTTGCTAAGCCCTACTCTGAAGCTCCAATTTCTATTTCTTGGAAGTTCGAAAGGGTAATGGGCCCGCTGATTAATCAGCCCCTTCTTCCAGGGTCTTAATACGAGGATGCCAATTAAAAATATCTTTAGGGAAACGCTTTCAGATTGGAACTGCGGTCTACATAGTCAAAGCCTCATCGATCGGACTTCTGGCTCTCAGTTTAACCGACCCACGAACCTCTCCGAAGCCATCCACAACTAGTCAACTAGATCCGAAATTCCTATTCGAGTAGAAACTCACACCTCCTTGCTCGGTTTGCAGGAAACCTTATCTGCCTTATCTTCCAGACACTGGACTTTGTGTTGACCCTCTCGGTGTGTGGAGGCCCACGCTCTCACATCGCAAGGGTCTGAAACTCTCCAAAACAAAACCAAGCTTTGGAAATTAGCTGGCCGGCTAGCCCACAGCGGCAGACAGATTTTGAGAAAAAGTCTGGATTTGCAGAGTGATGCTCATATGACCCCGCTAGGTGTTGATTACCCTAGACCCTCATGTGTATGGGATAGTACAGAGGTCCGGGGCGTTGGTTGGGAAGCTCCGAAACTTCTCGCCGGCTTGGGGCTCAATGTCTTGCTCGGGGAGGAGTATTCCTGTGAGCCCAAATCTTATCCGTCACCTTAGACCCTGTTAGGAAGCTTAGGGATCTAGCACTGTAGTACAGCAAAAAGTCTAAGCTCTAACAAGCACCTATCCTCAGCGCACCAAAGCCCGAAACTCTACGAGGCCTTTCTTTATCTCCTAGACCCTAACACTCTACATCCCTCAGCCCTGAAGCCTAACTAGACCTGAAAAGAACCCAAAACCTAAACTATCCTAAATTTGCCAAACTGCCTAACAACCGACAAACAAAGACCCACCGTCATAAAACCTTATAGCACTCCTGTAAAGCCTGCATATCGCATCCCATAGAACCTCAGAAAACCCGCATGAAGCCCCAGACCTCCTCCGTCTGAGGGGACGAGATGGAGAAACTTGGGACCGCCTCTTGTGCACGTGCTCTCTAAGTTGCTCTGTTTGAATGTAATCGGGCTTTGCCAGGTTTTACAAGGTTGGGTAATTGGTTGAGAGTATAGGGTGCTTCTCAAAGTCGTTGATCAGAGGTCCTTAGAATGAGCATCCTAGTATCTCAAATACCCACTCAAGGCTTGGGACAATGTGTGTTTAGGGCCGTTTAGGGTTCAGTTGCGAGGGCTTTGAGATGAATATGTCGGAGTGTCGGAGAAGTTGCAGGATTAGTACTTCTGCATATGGTGAAGTCCCGTGGCAGCATTTGATCTGCTGCCGCCTGCAACACGGTCCTGAACGGCAATGATGGCTTCGTGTTTCCATCCTGTCGTGGCAGTGTACATCTCTCATACAGCGCCAGGATGATTAAGAAAATACCGAATAAGAAAACCACGGGCTGAATTTGAGCGAAACTGTGCTAGAATCTGCGAGAACGACCCAGGAGGAAAATAAGAAATCTACGGTTGCCTGCCCCCGAAACCTGATTTGTTATTGACCCTCTGAAAAGCTATCCCAAAAACCAAGCAAATGGAGCCTTGAAGTTTGGAGCTTAGGGATTTAAGGCTTCAGGTTCAAAGGGTCAGGAGCGCCCAAAAGAAATGCCACATCCGGCCCTTGATGTTCTTATTGCCAGGCCGGACCATCCAAAATTAGGAACATAAGAAATGAAGCCGCCGGATTTCTTATTTCAGGGGCTTGTGGCCGGACCGCCCAAAAGGAAAATAAGAAATCCAGCCCTGGATGTACTATTTCTAGGGTCTTTGGCCGCCCACAAGGAAAATGAGAAATCCAGCCCCGGGGTGTCTTATTTCCAGGGTTGTTGGCTAAACCGCCCAAAGGGAAAACAACAAATCCAGCCCTGGATTTATGCTTTCCTCTTGGGTGGTTCCGGCCCTTCGCCGGGCCGGGCCGGGCAAAAACAAGGAGAATCAGCAATTCTGCTCAAGGTCGCGATAAGAAATGCAGGGTACCCTGAACCTGGCGGTTGTCGCTAATGACCCGCCAAGCGCTGTCTGAATAAGAAATCCATGGTACCCTGCCTGCGCTGAAGGAGTTTCTTATCCAAAGCTCTCACTGTAGTAATACAGCAAGAACATCTTAAGAGGGCTATGAACTCAGGGCAGATGAAAACAAAACAAGAGAAGAAGGCCCTGACTCAGGATCCTGTTGAAAAGTAGCCCGCTTGGTAAGGCATGCAACTCACCTGCCCTCCGGCCGTGACCCGAAAGACTTGGCAATCAGGCGAGTTTCGATATTTTGTCCCTTCAGCCATGCAGGGCTTCTCAACACTGGGATCTTTGACCTCAAAAATATCAAGACCTGGTCTGTAAATCTACGTTCCCCAACTCTCAACGGGAACCCTGCAACCTGATCCCTGATCACAGAACCGCCTTGGACGAGGCTGCCGGCACTCTCGACTGCACATCCTCCCCGAACTCGTCCTCCTGCTGTGCGGCTATGTTTATTCCTTCGCACTTCTACTTCTACCTCACTTCACTTCTACTGCTGCTTGTGCCCCACTACTACCACTACTTGTACCGCTACTACGACCACCAGCACCAGCACCAGCACCAGCACCAGCACCACCACGACGACGACTCCTACTGGCGCTCCTGCTCCTACCCCTACTCCAACTCGAGCTACAACTACGACAACAACAACAACACCAACAACACCACCACCAACAACAGCAACTACTACTACTACTACTACTACTACTACCACTACTACTAGTACTACTACCACTACCAGTACCACTAACCACCACCACCACCACGACGACGATAAGTAACAACTGCTACTACTACTACTACTACTGCTACGACTTATGTCGTACTGCAGGACTCGACTACGACTGCGCTTTCGAGCTAAGGATTTCGGGTGCAGGTTAGGGTAGAGGCTAGTCTCAGTGTGCAATTTGGGTTGAAGATTCAGCAAAGGTCGCCTCGGCCACGACTGTCTGCATCTTCCCCTTCTCAACCTGTGCATCCAGAACTTCCAGCGCAGGGCTATCAGGAATTCAGAAACTCACCAACATGCTCGTGAATCAGGACTTCTTCGGCGCTTCAGCCGAACAGTGCCAGAATGCTCAGGACACCCTCTAGTTCAATAACATGTCGCAGTACGCCCAAAATTCGGATCTGACACGACAATCTCCTGGCTGAAATCTCGGAAAGTCTATGACACTCACTATGACTATGACCATCCGACGTTCCGACGGCTCCGATTCTTGAACCCTGGAGCCACGCTGTCTTCCGAAGACCAACACATAACACAATAAACCGTGCATATGCACTGACAACAACAACACCAGCAGCAGCAACAACAACAACAAGCACAACGACAACCACAACGACAGCAACAGCAGCAGCAACAACAACGACAACGACAAGAAAAAGAAGAATAACGCAAATAAGAAGAGGAGCAGCAACAGCAACAGCAACGGCGACGGCAACAGTAACAGCAACACCACCACCGCCACCACCACGCCACGATCAAGACTGTGACCGACCACGACCTTTGCCACTACTACGACCGACAACGACCTTTGTTACTTACCACTACTACTGCTACTACTACTGCCGCTACTGCCACCACTGCTACTACTACCACTACTACTGCTACTACTACCTATACTGCTACTACTGCTACTACTGCTACTACTGCTACTACTGCTACTACTACTACTACTACTACTACTACTACTCCTGCTGCTGCTACTACTACTACTACTACTAGTACTACTGCTGCTGCTGCTGCTAACTGCTTTGTGATCAAAGTATACGCAGAATCACCTCTGCCACAGCCATCTGAAAGCCAGCATGCACAACCTGCATCCAGAACACGTAGCGTTGGGACTCTGGGTTTGGGCTCAGGGTGGGTCGAGACTGGGACTACGGCTACCCGTGCTTGTGATTGAGTGAGGAGCCCTTGATGCCGGAAGCTTCCGTTTCAAGAAACAGCCGTACTTCATAAGGGTCGAAGAGAGACTTGGCACAAGTAGTGTACGCGCAACCTCCCGGCCACTAAACAGAACCTACTTACTACGTAGGTCCAGGTCCCGTGATATGCCATGGTCCTTCAAGTATGTACAACTTTCTGGAGCAGTGGCTTCACAAGCCGAATCCCGAAGTGTGGAGGTCGGAGCCGAAGCCCGAAGATCTCAGCATCGTGTAGAAATCCGAGCAAACCAAGGTTGGTGGGGGCAGGGTGACATACGGTCTCCGTGGAGATTCTAAGAACTTTAATGCTCAGACCGAGTGGTGTGGTTATTGGAGCGATCCGATATGCCATCCCTTTTAACTCACTGGGAACATGCGAATGGGCGGAACCTGACTTTAAGCAATTTCAGGCAATCACTATGCGTTGCCTAGATGGCCTCACAAACCTCATGCCCTTCACGACGTTTCGGGGCTCCCGCACAATCCAAGACACTGGAGGGGGAACCGCAACGCAAACTGAAGCTGTTCCCAGAACCCTAAAGGCATCCATGAACAACAGGAACTGTCAGCGCACGGGGAAAGACCAGGTGCCATTTTTCGAGGGGTCTGGGATGAAACGCGAAGCCTGGGCCGTCGTCTCGGAGTACCCGTGAGACGAGATGCTCGGACTCTCCTGCTGTTTGCAGTCCCGCGAAAAGCTTCGACCCCTAAACCTGGCCTAAACCCGTTCCTGGGTCTCGAATCAATGCTTAGATTGAGGTACAGGCTACGGCGAAGACCCTGTCACAAGGGTTCTTGGAGTTGTCTATTTGTGAGATGACGCTTCCCTTGTATAAATTTCCAGTCGACAGGGCAAAAGGCCCATAAGTACCTAGATCCCCAGATTAAACGAGCCCTCGCGCCTGTGGCGGCCCAAAAGGTGTATTCCGTAAATAGAGGGTATTGACTAAGCTCTCCGGGTATACCCTGGATGCAGCCAGGCGGGAAGTGACTCAAGACATAATCCTGGAAGGGAAGCTAGTCGGTCAGAGCATTCCCCATGACAGCTGCAATGCCCTTATACGCAGAGCTTTTGCTCACTTGAAGCCGTGAACCCACATATCCGTGTCACGGTGCGGATGTGACTCCTGAGGGTGTTTAGAAGAAGGGTTACCTTCTCTGCTAAGTGCCGGTAGCTAAACAGACAGGGAACATGAACGACTGTCAACTAATTCAAGCCAGACAGCTTCTTCAACATCGTGATGTTTGACTATCCTATACATGGATCTGGACAGGCGAGCAACACCTACACAGTCTGAACGTCCTTTGGACCTTCTTGTGGTTCTACTTGTCAAGCTTGTGAACTCGGGTCAAGAGTGTGGGGTTCAGCGTCCTGGTGATGGTGCCCATTCGCCCGCGCCTTCTGCAACGTCACCATGAACTGCAAAAAGGCGATATGGGGATTTCAGAAGAAGCGAACCCTCAGACGAAACCCCAAATAGTGAGATCTTTACTATTCGAAGCCCATCAGAATGGACTCCTGATTGAGCCCCGCATGGGATTCAGAATTGCAGCCTTTGGGCCTTGAACTCGTTCTTTCAGCTCCATCCGGGTTCGGTTGAAGCCTGAAGACTGAAACACCATCCTGGAAGCGAACCTTCGAATGCAGCACAGGGACGTGCGCCGACCCTGAACCCCACAATCCAAACCCCAGATCCTGCATCCTCAACTGTCGCCCCTAGGTCCTGAACCCTCACCGAAACCCACCCACCGACTTAATTCTTATTCTCCGAGGCGCCGTCAACGTTATTTGGACTCCAGGTTGAAGCTCCAAGTTCAAGCGGATTTCTGCATTCTGGTACAGTTGAACCTCTCCTTCGGTTCACATCTGGGGGTTCTAGTGTTGAGGGCTGTGCTAGGAGTAAGGTGGTTTCTTGTGTTCTGCGGTCAGCGCGTCAGGCTTGATGGGTTTCGGATTTCGGGTTATGCTCACGAACGTGGGAGGCGTCTGATTTCAAGCTTGCGCCTCCTGCTGGAGGTAATCGAGACCTGCTGCAAGCATAGCAGCAGACGTGGGGCTTTCGAGGTGGCAGAGCATTGGGAATACGTGTTGGGATGCATGCTCTCTTTCCAGATCTGCTTCGTTGAAGTAGATTTGTTGTGGAAACGGAATTCTGTGGCTTGCATGCCTAAAGCGGAAATCTCAAACCTCCACAACCTTAAGCCACATGACAGGGGAGTTCGAAGAAAAACGAACCCTGACATAGATCAGAAATCCGCAGAATCCTGACTCTGATCATGATGACGACCACTGCTACTACTGTCATCAGCATCACCATCATCGTCATCTTCATCATCATCGCCATATTCACTATCGCAGGTCCTCTTACAAGCATCTACTGGGTTTCTGAGGACCCCCAAACTTAGTCCCTAGGCCGTAGGCCCTAATAGTGGGACATCGCCGAAAGTCTTCGACAGACTAAACTCAATCTGAGATCATCTCCACACACCCCGATTCTCACAGAACAAGACATGCCAAAAACCCTAAACCCCTCACGACAAAACGGCTTTTCGGCTTCCTATGGAATATAAGGATCCTTGTTGCTAGTATCCTCGTGAGAGCACCCACAATATACACTCGCCTCTATACAAAAGGAGCCCTATATACCTTCCCCTAAAGCATAATGATGTCCCCCTACGGCCTACTCCGACGCCCGATCTCGCGGCGCTTTCCAAACTTTCGGTGCGGGAGTCCGCCTGGTACGTGCTTCCGAGAGAGCTCAATACCCCTTGTCTAAGGAACTGCATGGATTCTATAGTCTTTACTTCAATGTATACAGCATGTATATGGCTTCTGCATGAATATTTGGGCTCTTTGGGATTCGCATCGGGCCGCTGCATTGGGTGTCAAGAGCTCAGGGCTTATGGGCTCCGCGGTCGGGGCCTTTGAGTGTGGGTTTACGGGTGTCGGCTTGAAGGATTTTAGGCCGAGCCTGTTCCCAATTTGTTTTGACGAGCCAAGTTTGAAGTTGAAGGGATTCAGCTGAGCTTTAACAAGTTCGGTGAATCTCGTGATGGGATTGGATTGAAAGTTGGGTTGTTGAAGCTTATTGTCGGATTTGGGAATGGTTATTAGTGTTGTTATCGGGTTGGGTATTTACACGCAGATGTAGGACCTTCATACGTTTGGCTTCGGCGCAGGATAGCTATCGAGTTCAACTCTTCAGAAGGATTGTGTGCTGGCAAGTGAGCTTCAAAGCACCACTGTCGGGCACCTTTGGCTTGGCGTTAAAGAGCGTGTAGAGGCCGGGGATTCCCCAGTCGCAGCGTGGACGTTGGTTGCGTAGAGCACCAATTATATTCTAAGCTACTTATAACCTCAATTACGGTGCCTATGACTTTACTTATTCACTCCCATTTTCATCCTAGCCCCTCCGGTTCGTACTCCAGTAGGATAAGCCAAAAAAACTTTGTAAACCTGAACGCCTACCGAATCGAACATCTCCATGGGCCGGCATCTCTTCTCGGTGCGAAGACTTACCCCCCTGATCTGGGCTGCCAGACCATTTTCTCGACGATGCATGTGGCCACAGGAGAAGTGACTGCAGGTTTGAAGCCCTATGTCCCTTGCAGGCATAGGCTTTATGATGAACAAACTCCACTATGGCCATTGTAGCTAGAGTCTTGAAGCTTTCGGAAATTTATGGATTTTCGGGGGGCTAGGGTTGACTGGGGGTTGCCTGCGTGTAGGCTTGGCCCTCACTGATTGTAAACACTGAGCTACCCATGTTCAAAGGCAGTTTAGAGAGGAAAAGCATATGCTCGGACCTAGAAGCGCGATGTCCGTTCCATGCAATGCAGGAGTTGTCGCCACATGCCAAACCTCCGTGCAGCAGCAATACTCGACTGGACCTGATGCAGATTATTATTTAGTCTGCATCATCATAACCATAAGTGCCAAACCACACCCGGGCAGCCTGATGGCGCAAACCTGCGAGCCCCAGAAGCTAAATAGGCAAAGCCAGCAGCTCGGCACATTAAACCCGAAATCCGAAACACTCCGCCCTAAAGTCTGAACAGGCCATGCTAATCCTAAGCTCAGGCTTCCATGCGGTCGTGCGTAGGCCTAGGCACTACAGTCGAGTGTGATCACAGAAGAGTTTAGGGTTTTGTGTTGGGTCGACTGTTTATCATATTAGGACTAGGATTGAAGCAAAAAAGCCTAGACCGCTAAACCCCAACCCGAGGCCCTATCTTACTTACTTGAATCCCGAGCCGAGGGAGAATGCATAGCTCGAGAAAGCGATGAAAAGTTTTCGGGTCAAAGGGCTACGGGTACCATTTCTCAGCAACTTGCAAGAACATTGCTCTTCCAGGAGCCGGAACTCAGAGTTCTCCTTTAGGGGGCGCAGCCTGCTAGCTTGAGCTGTGGGGGCTTTGAAACAACAACTCCAAAATCTGTCCTTGGTGCGGGTCTCTAACTCTTAGGGGAGTTACGACACTCCAAACCCCCAAGCCCTGTGACCCAAAGCCCCTAGACTACCCCCTAGACTCATTGAAGCTTAGTAAGTACTTATGTGTAAATGAGGCACTCACAGAAGTAGCAACAGCCCCAACCAACTACCCTTGTTCTTGCATGCCTAGACCCCAGACCGCGACCCCAAACCTCGAATCGAGAAACCCCAAAGGACTAGATACTACCAACGCTAAGATCCTAAACTCAACACCCTACATACCTTGACCGGCCTTGAACCTACAAGTACAAGCACGAGCCTTGAAACCTCGAGACGGCAGCCTTCAGAAAAACCCTTCGGGACCACAGCCTTTAGGCTTTGTGGGTTTGGCCGGTTTGGCGGTTATATAGGGCCGTAGGTTCAAGGCTTTAGGTTCTAGGGTCGCGGGGTTGCGGGATACGAGTTGACTGCCCAACAGTTGATACTAACAGTGTTCATAAATTCAAACGGCAGACTTTCAAGCTCATGAGATCTGAAATATGACGTATAATATGTCACATATTAAGGAATCTGTCCAAAGGGGCATAGATAGTTTGGGGTAAGATTGTGCAGGCTTGTGGCCATGAGGAGTAAACTTGCAAAGGCACGAAACCCTACAACACCAAAGCTGGGAAATTCAGACAGTTTACACCACGTTACCATACACTAGTGTATTTTAGGGACCAAGGTTCGTGAATGCGACGTCCTTCCGGCCTGTTTCGCGATCGCCGGGTGTGCGCACGCAAGAAAAAAGACCGTGGATTCTAAGCAGAGGCCGAGGTGAATCCCTTCGGGAGAGCCCCCTCGACTGCCATGCGTGCCGGCTCAACCCTAATCCTAAACCCCATGCCTCCAAAGCTCCTCAACCCTAATCCTGGAACTAACATGCAACTTAGGATTTAAGGGATCAGGGCAAACTGGCCAAGCCCTCAATCTGTGACAGCTGCAGAGTAACAAATCACCAAAAATCCCAACCACAAGCCCCTACACCCGCAATCACTCCAGCCTGGGTTCATACTGTCTCTCGCTGCATGATTATACGTGGCTGATGGAGTATTCGTAGTGAGTGAGGATTGCGCATACCATATTGCTCCCATACTATGATACTTCATGTTTAAAGGTGAGCTCAAGGTGTGGCAGGGTTTGTCCGTCAACAGTAGAGCCCTCGCCTCTTCCCGACCTTCTAGAACGGCACAGTGTCCTGCATGGAACGAGGATGTGGCGTGCGCTTTCTTGGGGCCATGCCTGTACACACCCCGGAATGTGCTCGTAATTCGCGAGGCCCCGATTGAACTATGGTATGATTCTGGTCTCCGCGAGGAAGCTGCTTCGTATGACTACACCAAACTGTGCTCCTGTCAATGGGCCTGTCGCATTGAACTCTTTATCAGAGTATGCTGCAGGGCACAGTACTGATCCATCAGCATTTCTTTGACGCAAGGTGCTGTCTTGGAGCATTCCGTGTGGGTGTGTGTATGTATTTACAATATACACTAGTGTTACAGTTGCAGATATTCGTACCTATGCTTACGATAAACTTGATTACAATGCTTAATGCTTTCGAACTGTTTGCACGGATGCAACTAGTTGGACCGTCTATGCTCGCATTGTTAATTCTTGCGCCACAATGTCTTGAACTGTGATATTCTGGCATGATCTCGTATCGTACTCATGAACCCATGGCGTCCGGTCAGATTGCTGATGGGATGCAGTCACTGTCTTCATGAACAAGAATTCGACTTCAGAATAACCCTCGGAAGGAATCGGAAAGCAATGCAAAATGACGAGGTCAGGCAGCGAATCGAGGCGAGGAATTCTTGATCTTGATCTCGGTGTTTATGTTCACCCGTTGCTGCCGTCCCTAAGAGAATTTGCATGCGAGTCGAGATGCTGAAAAGCTAGCATCCAAGCAACCGTGCATACCTCAACATCGGCTTCCAGTTTCTGGAACGCCCTGGGCAACGTGGCTAGACGTTGCAAGAGCCTGCCGGCTGTTGTTGCCATTGCCGGCAAGCCACTGGCAACTGAGCTGCATCTGATGGCCATCTGAGACTGCATCTGGGATCCTTGAAGACAGTTGCAGCCTTTGGACTTGTGTACATTCGCGGTGGGTCTGAGATGGGCCACCTGAAGCAGAAACCAGTTGGCACGCCTCATCTCGGAGAAACGACTCTGAAAACGGACAACCCTGCAGCCGTATATAAGCAATAGGGACACAAACAATCTTTAACTCGTTTTATCTCTGAACAAAACTCAGTCAAGCCAAGAGCTGTTGTCTACATTGCCTCTAAACTTGACGACCAGATCTTGCGTAGCAGCTTACACCGCTTCATCAGTCCCCGAGAAAATCATCTCAGAGCCCCCTCAAAATTGGTGGCGCCACTACCTGCAATATGATTGATGAGGTGATACACTACAGCTGAAAAAAGACTCGGTACGGACCCCGTATTGATCAAGCAGGCCCCTTTAAAAGCCTGATCGGTTCATAAGATGGGATGGAGAAACCTGCATACGACGGCTAACACTAGACCGTAAAACCCTCAACCAAAGAACTTACAGGACCTCATGGGATCTCCGAGTAGCTCGCCAAGAAGCTGCAAATGGCTCTCACTCCAAGCACCTGGAGGCAGCAAAATTTGGGTAAAGCAAGCGCCTTGGATGTTTAGGAGTTTAGGGTGGTAGGTTTAGGGAGTCCAAGGTGAAGGGTGTAGTGTTTTAGGAATTTGGATTCAGGGTTTCAGGGCTTGGCGGAATCCTCGAAGGAGAAGTCTGCCTTTTCGGGGGCTCTGGAAACTCTAGCAACAGCAGAAGTCCAACATACCCGAACCCGAATCCCAAGCTCCTACTGCCCTGAACTCAAAAATCCTAATTGTTCTTTTTATTGCGGATCCCCAAGGTCGGCGGGTTCAGGGCTTCAGGTCCAGAAAACCCTTGTCAACTGGTCAACATATATAGTTCTCATAATAAGGGATCTGGGTTCGAGATTACGGATTAGGCCTAGGGTTTAGACTTTCTGGAATAACCCCAAAGGTAAGACTAAGATCCTTATGTGTATGTGGGCCCCCGAAGCTTGAAGGAAAAGGTCCAGCATGCTTTGGAATTTGCGTTTCGTACAGTCGTATAGGGGGTTTGGCGATCATTTCGCGCCTTGCTCCGTGCATTTCTTGCGGTGTGAGCACTGAGCGCAAGACTCGAAACCTTATACTCGACGACCCGATCCCCAATACATATTTCCAGTGTCGTTGCACATTGTTCTCAAACTCCGATCTTGTTCGTTTGTAAACCCTGAGACCGAAAACATTCAATCCGAACCGGTGAACCCCCTAAACTTCAAAACACGAAAGCCCTGAGCCAAAAAAGCGGAGTCTAGAGACCAGTGCACCTCTCGCCGGTCGCCTCCGGTGTTGAGGCGGACGTTGACGGAGAGGAGCTTGTGCTGAAGGTTGCCTGGGACTGTTGATATTGTTGGGTTTCATGAGCGACATACGCGGTATTGCAGGGCTTTCTTCAATCATCGACATATGATAGCTGCAGAGGATAGTGTCTCCAAAATTTTAATTTCAAAGTTCTTATCATTCCCACATGGCTTGCTGCTTGGTCCAAAGTATGTCAACTGTTGCGCCTCGACGACTGAGGGTCTTCTCCCACGAGCGCGCGCGATGGCTGCGCTGTCCGTTGCTACGGCATCCTAGGCTTGGAAGGTAGCGCGTTAGGGGTGTAGTGGATAGGATGTGGTCAGTGATGAAAGATTAGTGATTAGAAACACTTTGGCTGTCATTGCTGTTCTCTTGTCGTTGCAATTGTTGCTGCAGTTCACGGTTGACCTTGCTCTTGATACCGCCGCTGTTCTTCTGAAGACAACTGTCATCATCCTTTCTGCTAGTTTTCTGAGGCTGAGTCACTCATGTCGATTATATTGGTTAGCTAGCAGATAGCTGCTAGTCTTCGTTGAGGAAACCTTTGTGCTGGCCTCTTCAGAAGTAGTAACAGAACCGCTAACAAGCCCCAACCTAAACTGTAGTCGGCGTGCGGGGGGGAGTGCCCGAAATACACCTCTGTACTGCAAACCCCCCACCAAGCCCGCATCAAGCCTGGGAATGTGGGTTTTTGCTGAAGCCTGAGAGAGCTTTATGGGCAACTTATGCCTCTTTGGTTCTCGTCTCTGAGTGCGCCAGCCCGGAAAGAACTCCGAACTGTAGCCCCTAAATGCTTTGATCATGAGATGCTTAAGCAGCAGAGGTGCTGAGGCCCTGGTGGTGAGGACCTGGCACGGAGGGATCGATTCAGGCTTCAGGGCGAAGGAACCGAAACAACCCATGCCGTGGCCTACCTTGGGCTTTCCTTAAACCGCTCCACACTGTGAGATCGTGTCTTCCTAGCTGCTTGGAATATGTTATCAGGCAACACCCTGTTTCAGCGTCTGAAGTCTGGGTTATAAAGGCCACCTTGGATTAGTGAAACTGCCGAGCGGTCTTTTTCTGACTGCTGTGTCTGCTCGCACAGTTTTGTCAGATTCTGAAGGCCGTTCTGTGTTGTTGACATTTAGTTTTCGTTTGTCTGAAAAAATTGCAATTATTGCTTGCCTGAATACAGGAACTCGCTCTGCCTCTACTGCATGTGCTGCTTGCCGACGAAGGATTTCGCCGCTTCGAAGCACGAGCGGAGCCGAGAAGCAGGTATTTGGGGACTTAGTATTGTGAAGAAGGCGTCTACTTAGTCTACTTCATCCCAGTATATCCCAGTGCAAGCCATCAGCACATTCTCGCTCGTCAGAGACATCACAGTTGTTTAAACTCACCATCACCACAACAACAGCAACAGAAGAGGTGGGGGCCACCCAGATGATTCGAACGGACGGGTTCCCTTGGAGTGGGTTTTAGGCTCCAGTTTATGGCCCCAAGACAGGTATCTTAGCCCACTATAAATGACTTCTAGTTAAGATCGCGCCGCTTTCTACGCAAATTCATTTTGGAGTTTGGACCTTTTGGAATGCGCGTACTGCGCCTGAACCCTAGATGAAAGAAACCCCTTCAACCAAGTTCAACCCGCATGAAAACCCTCTGAGACTCTCATGGCACCCCGCAGCCGCATCTGGGCGGTGCCTGGTTCCGGATGCTATTCACCGACTTCGGCACCATGATACTCCTGCTGGGTCAGGGGCTCGGGTTCAGATTTAGGGGCTTTAGCAAACGGTTTGGGCTTCATGAGTTCTCTTTTTGCGCTTAGGGAGATGGTTCAGGGTTCGGGGTTAGGATTGCTGCAGGGCAGCTTATGGGGTCTTTACAAGGCGATAGGACCGCGATATGTGACGAATGTTGGCCGACATACTGCTGATGGCCAACATCCTGCACTATCTTCTACATGCCAGAAACTATAGGAATCATGCTATTTTTCCTGCTGTGGATAGGTGCTCCTTCTCCTCCTGCTTCTCCTACTGCTTATCATCACTGTCCCTCTCGCCACCAAAACAGGGAGGACAGTGGCGAAACATGTCAGCGCACTTGCAGGTGACCTTCTGTCAACATTGCTGCAAAACCCCACACGACCCGGCTTCCTTAATGATGATCTCTATGTAGAAGCTTATGTATCGCTGCAATAAAGCGCTATGGTAGCTTTTGGAATTGGCAAACGGGACAGTCGAAGCATCACGTAAGGCGCCAGGTTTAGGATTGAGGGGTTGAGGGTTAATGCTTCTTTCGGCACTGTTCTGCTTCCTGAGAATGCAGCAATGTTACAGTGGAAGCATATCTGGGGAGACCCGCGCAACCCGAGACCCACAAAGAGGCTAAAGTCTCGAAGTGTCAGCTGAGCACCCGGCCCGACATCGTGGCTGCTGCTTCGGCGCATGCGATCCTGCTTAAAGAACGTAATTTTTCAAAGGGGGCAGCTAAGAGCACCATAACCCTTGACCAGGGAATGTTCATGCATGATCCACAAGCCTCAGCCAAAAGCGCACAAAAGCCCCAAACTTGAAACACCAAGTGCAGTCCCTATTCACAAGAACTGCGCTTACACAACCCGTATTCAAAACCTTTCAGGCCCTCGGGTCGAAGAGCTACTCAAACCCTGTAAGCCCGAAGCCCTGCCCTCCTCCGAGTCCTCTGCCTTGAAGCTGAGAAAGCCATGTTAGAAATGGACCAACAACCAGGCATTTCTGAAGGGAGGGTCGTATAGGTTTCAAGCTTCAACAGAAGAAGGGGGGTTCTAGTGCCGTTTCAGAACCCCAGGCCCTAAACCATAAGACCCCACACTCTGAAGCCCGAAACACTAAACCCACACCCTCAAATCTCCAAGCCTGAGTCCAGAAACCCAAACCTAGACTCTGAACCCTAAAGCGGCTCTTACAGTAGGTCCTCCCTGCCGGTGTAGGAGGCCAAGGACGGTCGGCGACTCGCTTCCTCATATCTTCCGTTTACTGTGCTTATGCTTTGTTTGGTGTTTGTGTGAATAGGATTTTGGGGTGGGTCCAGGGTTTTGGGGCTCGATTTTTGACTCTTTAGCTTTACGAGTTGCCGGGATGTGGAGCTTCATGGCATAGGGACTTTAGGGGTCTGGTGTCTAGGGCCTGGGGTTTAGGACTTAGTGGTGGGGGACTTCTGGCCAAGGATTTCACGGCTCAAGGCTTTTTAGCTTCTGGGCGTTGCAGCCGCAGCTTTGATGCTTAGACAGTTTTAGGCCTTTTGCGGTTAGGATGGTTACCGTCTAAGAGTTTAGGAAAGACAACGCTATTCTTTCAGCCTTGAAACACTGCATCAAGCCCCAATCGTTGTGCAGCAGAGTCTCCGCGCCGCCGTAACCTGCCCGGAAGCCTCCGCTGAAACTGCCGGCGTAGCCGCTGCTGCGCCCAGGGCCCTCCAAACAGGACCAAATCTAAAAACATCAACAATCCATCGAATCCTAGACCGTCAGGCAAGCCCAAGCATTCTCGATTAGGAACCAACAGCCATACCAACAACAAAAACTCTGAACTCCTAGACCCTGAAAACGGAAAACGCAAAATTATGAATAGACATAGTCCTTAAATCCGATACTTTCGCGTACAGTGGATAAAGCCCGATGAGCAAGTCCGTGAATAGGAACCCTGATCGTTCTTTGTTCACCTCTTGGAAGGACCATCCTAAGCACTGAACTCCACAAATCCTACAAAATGCACCTTTAAAGGCTGTGAAGCACAGACAGCCCCATTGCTAACTCGTGCCTGCAACTCCTCGTCCCCGGCTTTGGGAGCTCCACCAGGCATCCGGACCTGCTCAGGGTCAAACTTCCTGCATCATGTGTCAGAAGAAGTATACCCTGTGGCCTGGTCTTCTGATGCTTCTACAATGGAATTCACAGTTTTAGTAGAGCCCGTATAAATACTTGTGCCACACTTTTGTAAAACCTTTATATCACTGCTTGGGCTTGACTTCGGGTTCCTCCTGAGTGCCGGGCACGGCGACCGGCGGATCCTGGCCGGCCCGACCCGTTTGGCTCGCCGAAGGGCCTGCGCTTTACAGAAACATGGTTTAGGTGTCCCCATATATTGGGGATCCTACTAGGTAAAACAGTTAGCAACTACGTACCATTTCCATTTTCTAACCATGCCCCACCCCCTAGCCCCCAAACCATAACAGCCTATGCCTCAACCCTAGACCCATAGGAAGACCTCAACCCAAGACCCACCAGAAGACCCAAAACCACAACAACCTATACCTCAACCCTAAACCCACCGAAAGACCCATAGCAAGACCCCTAGGATGGAACCACCAAAAGACCCACACCAAGACCTCCATAGAAAAAACCCAACCTCAACCCCATAGACCCGCACCCCCATAGAAAAACCCATATTCCCCAACCCGAAATCCCTAACCCTAGAAAATGGAAATGGTATTCTCTAATAATTTATCCATAATCGGAATAAGGTTTAGGAATAAGGTGAAACCATAGTGTAGTTATAATCTGTAACATCTTAAGAATTATAACTACATTATGCTTATGACCTCTCAACATTTTTCCTATGACCAACCACAGCTCCACTGGAAGACCCCAACTTAGAAAAGCCCCACTCAGTAGAACCACTGCAAACTCCACTAGAACACCACCCTGGCCAACCCAAACCCCACCGCTCGCACCCCTATAGAAATCTCCCAGCCCAAACCCCTAGACCTTGCAAATGGAAATGGTCTTCCCCTAGACTTTCAGGGTTTAGGGTAGAGAGGTTGGGCTTGAAGATGGAACAGGCACAGCAGCTCACGGCAGCGGAATGTCTTTTTGTGGCTACTGGATGCGCTGCAACCGTCCAAGCAACGGTGCCAAGACTGTGAGACTTTTTTACATGTATCCATAGTCTTTCATCTTCTGTTCGCTCTCACCCAGAATCTTAAAGGCAAAATGCCAATGCTTCAGNAAGACTGTGAGACTTTTTTACATGTATCCATAGTCTTTCATCTTCTGTTCGCTCTCACCCAGAATCTTAAAGGCAAAATGCCAATGCTTCAGGGTGATGCGGGTGCTGGTCGTGCTTCGGATAATACCGGCCGCTGGCTTTTCGCAACGAAGTTCCCACTCCAGGTCGCCCTCGGTGGCATTCTTGCACAGGTCACCAATGGGGCCAGCCTTTGCTACAGTTTCCAAAAATTCTTGGAACTTGGATTGCTGATTGTTGCCGCTTCGAATAGCTAGGCCGTCGAGGAGGGGCCTTGCCTTGATCTCGTACCACCGCTGAATCTCGTCACTCACTGCCGCCGCACCCCTCGAACCAGCCACCGCCACATTCTCCAGCAGCAAGGCTAGGTCGCGGAAGTTGCCACCTGCGGGGAGGTAGTAATACTTGAGGACTTCGTCTATCTGGCCTGCCTCCTTGCCCACAACTTGCGTCAAGCGCTCTGACAGCAGCTTGTCAGCCTTCATCACCTTCACGAACTCAGCGAAGGGCAGTGGCCGAACGACCAGCAACCGGGACATGTTGAACTTGTCCTGGATTTTGTCTGCTATGAGGGACACGTTGACCTCAATGATGAACTTGCAAAGCGCATTGGCGTAGGTGAGACGCCGCGCGAATGCACCCACTGTGGAAGCGATGGCGTCACTCTCGTCGTAGCTGAACTGATCCGCGCGGTTTTTGGTGTTGAGCTGCAGGTAAATGATCACTGGCCCGCCTGTCCATGCGATGCTGCATTCATTGAGCTGCTCTAGCAACTTTTGGTCTGTTGAAGGATAGTTGTCTGGCAGCTTCTGGATACTCACAACCTGTATCAGCATATTACTGAGCTCGAGCTTCTCATCTGGTTGCAATTCTGCCTGGATTGGCAGAACCCATCTGCCCCTCTTCCACCACGCATCTTCCCAATATCCAGCCAGGAGGCGTTACGTCACAGTGGATTTTCCTATTCCTTGAGAGCCAGTGACCACGAGAAAACTGGTCCCAAACTGTTCGGGTTCTGACAACTTCGCATCAATGTATGACTTCATGACCGTTTCCTCGCGTTTTCTCTCTGGAACGACCTTGTTGCTTGGCAATGCCTTTCCAGCCAATACCGCTGCTCTTGCAAGGGCGAGTCGGGGACTAAACCATCTGGCATACCACAAGGTCAGCAAGCGGGGGAACATGACAACAACCGTGGCGACCAAAAGTTTCCGGAACCTTGCAGTGGCAAACTGCACGGCCTTCTTCCACAGCGGTTGCTTATTCACCACAAATTTCGTCCCAATCCACTTCCACCCTGGCAGCGCCTCTGCTTTCACGTGCGCTCTTGGGGCTGCATGTCCAATCGGCGGCAAACGCTCATGGTATTGCGGCAAAGGGCATCTGCTACTACCCGGGGAACATGCTACGAACATCCCTTCAGGAAGTCTTGACAAAAGAGCTGCAACAAAAACAACTATGCAGACAAAGTGTGATTAACAAACGAACCCCAACCAAGCCCACTCACTCTTCTTATCCACCGAAGAATGTTAAGAAATTCCATGCGGAATTTTGTGGTATTCTCAGAAGAATATTTAGATATTCCGCACAGAATTAAGTCTGTATGCAGCGCTAACTTTAATCTGTAGGGAACAAACAACAACGTTCTAGCAGGAACTGTAGGAGTCTGAACGTTGAATTAAGTTGCAGGACAAATTGCAACTCAAGTTGTGGAGACGCGCACTACTTCAAACACAAGCCGTGCTATGCAACTTAAGTTGCGAAACAGCTCCCAACTTCAAGCAACTTGTTTATTACTACACCTTTAACAACTCAAACCGCAAATACTGCCTATCATGACCTTCAACTCTATAATCATTTTGACCTTGTTTGTTCTCAATATTTTCTATTGTATAAATATTCTGTGACCAGTTGCTCGCTCTTTCTTTTTCATTTGGTTTTCGCTTCCTAAATATCTTAACCTCGTCCCCTACATCTAAGTCGGGATAAACGCGGTTCTTCTTTCCCTTCATCGTTAAGTTCACTTTCACTTTGAATTGATTACTGGGTTTTCGGGCATCTTTTGGCGTAAATCCCGTTGCCGAGTGCTTCATTTGGTTATTATGGGTTAGTAGTATCTCAAACATGTAATCTGGCCATTGGATGTTGTGTTTTCCTTTCTTTTCATCCGTTTCAATCCTCTTGTATAACATATCTGTAAATGTTCGGATGGCTCTTTCACTGAAATTTGGGTGCGCCCTCGTTCTATGATGTTCTATTTTCTCGTCCTTCAAATACTTTTGTATTGCATCGGTTGAAAGTGCCGTTTCATCATCTGTATAAAATATATCGGGTTTCTCACCCATCTTATTTAAACATTCAATCATTCCACTCGCTACATCTCCTTCTTGTTTGCTGTTTATCGCCACTACACGCATAAATTTATCAAAAACATCAACCATCAAAACTCCTACCTTAAACTTTTGATCTTTCAACTCGTTTAGAAAAAATAAATCCATCTGATACTCATATGCGGAATGAGGGGCGATAAAGCTGTTTTGACCTACCGGCTTTCTTTTTTGCTCAACGTTTTTTCTAAAAAACTCGTTAATGTCGCCCATTGTTATAGTTTTGTCCTTCTCTCGTGCTTCGCTTAATGTCCTTTGTTTTGAACCATAACCCGCTCTATCAAAATATGCGTCATTAATGATTTTCTGTTTCTCACTCATATACGTAAGTAACAAAAAATACAGATTTAATATAAATAGTTAAATCATGATTTTAAACGGTATTTGGCATAATTGCCTTGTGTTCATTCATATCGTATTTGGGCGCTCCGCGTTTCTTTCCGCTAGGCTTCTTATCAGAAATGATTTCGGTAATTTGTGTCGGTGTCAAATCTTCTTCACCTAAATTATTCTCTTCCATGTATTCCTTAATTCTCTTCTTTTGGTTGTGCCTTAAACTTGCTTCGCGCTTCTTCTGCATAAATTGCTGGTCGTCTTTCCTCTTGTTATAATAAAGCCGTTGATGCAAAGCCAGTTGTTGCTTAATCTCGTCCACTGTCATATCCTCGGGACTTTTAAAATTATTCATATAACTATACTGTATATTGATACTATTTCTTTAAATAAGTTTCTAAATATATTACGAAAGTCTTTGAAAAACCATTTAAAAAGAAAAATACATTATATAGTAAAAATATTGTTTATGAGCAAAAAAATATTAAGCGTAACACGAGAGCACTACAAACAACCTACGACAACTACAAAAATCGCTTAACACAACCGGTCAGAACAAAAATGCAGAATCTAATTAATTTTTCTGAAGACCGTAAAATAGCGCAATTCACCACCGCAGATACTGTAATCAGACAGTTTATAACCGCAAAAACCGACAAGCGGAAGACGAAGGCAAACAACGCATACGACAAAATCCACGATAAACACCACGACAAAGAGACCGTAGGGCGACGAATGCAGGAAGCAAAGAAGGAAACCAAAAAACGAAACACCGCCAGTATCTACTCTATAGACATAATGTTTTATAAACTTAAGTTTGAAAAAGATGATGCCATTAAAACCGCCTTCAAAGATACAAAAGGCAGGCCATTAATCTATTTTTGGAAAGAACCTAAAAACGCAAAAGTAAAATCCACCAGATACATAGAGGACTTGGTCGGGAAACGAATATTTGGATATGACAAGGAAACTAAAGCCACATTTAAAAAACTAATAGACACTTTCAACACAGACCCAGTCTTAGAAGATGACCTATATCATACAGAGCAGTATATGGAATGTATTCAAATTAAAATCCTTGAACGGGTAGATGGCGATACAGATTTTAAGCCAGAACAGGAGAAATTAACAAACACAGCAAATGTAAGTATGTTTAACATCTACATTCAAACACCTTTAGACCCCGAGTTTGAAACCTTTAAGGAAGCAATACAAGTACAGCATTACAAAGAGAACGAGTGTTGGTTTAACACCATAACCAATTGGTATAAGGATACACTAATAGACGAGAAGAGAAGGGAAAAGAGCAGATTAACAAAAGACAGTATGTTAAAATTGATGAATAAAACCGAAGATGAGTTTAAAACGAATGGGGCATCAATACGGGACATGGTGCCGGTGTTTGAACACTATGGCATTCAAGTAAGGATATTTAACTCCTTCATAAAGCCCATTTTCAAATACTCGCCGACCAAATACAACCACCATATACCAACATTATATGCCTTGGTTAAAAGCAACCACATCTACACAGCAAACGACAACCTACAGATGTTACGGCAGATGGTGGCAATCCGCGAAAATCAAGATGTATCGGTTAAGGCATCCCCAGATTACCACATAAACGAGAAAGACGAACCCACTGAATGTAAAATGATGCAGTCCTTAAATGACCTTAAGAATTTCAGAGACAAAGACGAATACACACTAATTTATGATGGTAATGATTTAACCCAGTTGTTTTACGAAAGCAAGACGGCAGGATACGAGCCACAAGTACGATTTACTGGTTGTATCGTATCCGATATGTATTTTAAATTTTACATTAAGAAGAAGAGCATTAGATACAGGATTAAAACACAAAATTTAGTGACAAGTTCTGTTGATGGAACTATAACAGTAAGAACGGAACAGATTTACAACAATATCCAAAGCAATGTATGAGTTCAACAAGGCATTGTTTAATCCCTTACATAAATCCAATTATAACGAAACCGATATACAAACTCTTAAGGAATGCCGAACAATCCCGCCGGTGGGAGAAATACATAAAATTCTACAAGGTGTTTAACCAAAGAACCGAGAAATACGACCAATACGCATTTATGACCGAAACAACCACCGAAATAGATGTAAGAAAAGCTTACACCCACGCCTTCAACCAAATTACCGAGATTCCCGTCTTTAATCAGTTTGATATGGGGAAACAGTTTAGTTACAAAAACCACGATTACAGCAAGTTTCACGAACCGACTTTGTTTTTAGTGAAACCTAAAGAACAAGCGTTATTTTTTAATGAGACACACTGTTTAGTATATGGTAGGTTCTTAAAGCACTACGCCGATAAATGCGAAATCCTACATTACAAAGAACCTTCTAGAGTGTATAAGGTGGATTACACGAAACTTATTAAACAACTATGGGCAACCGAAATATCAAACCACTTTCCAGAAGATGCTAAACTCAAAAAGCTTATAGCGAATGTTAATTTTGGATTGCTAGAGAAGGGCACAAACAAATCTTCTAAAAGCTTTGCCTTTGACAGTCTTCGGGAAGCGTTGTATTATCAACAAGAAGTGGGAGGCAAGATGAATAAAATCACCGGATACGACGAAGACGACAAGGAATTGGACAGAAAATATTACTGCTTAACGGTGACCGATAGAGTGGCACTAAGAAACGGATATACTTACGTAAAGGAGTTACTGCTTCAAATCCATAACCATAAAATACAAGAGGATTATAACAAATTAATAAATACTGGTGTTGATGTATGGAGTATTAAAACAGATGCCTTTGTGATTAGGCACGAGCACTTAAGCAAGGCAAAGAAAGCAATAACCTTTAACGGTAACATCGGAGGATGGAGACACGAAAAAGGTAAATCAATAATCCCGCCGACAGAGCAACACAAAATGAAAGACAANAGCACTTAAGCAAGGCAAAGAAAGCAATAACCTTTAACGGTAACATCGGAGGATGGAGACACGAAAAAGGTAAATCAATAATCCCGCCGACAGAGCAACACAAAATGAAAGACAATCTATTAACAACTTTACCCGAATATACAAATGAAACACTAGAAATTGAAGACGAGTGGGACATGGAAAGCATCGCAAAACAAATAACTCAAAAGAGCCCACTTGTTATAAGAAGTAAATACGCAGGTGGTGGTAAATCGCATATAGCAAAGCATGTTAGCAAGTTAGGTTATAAAACATTGTTTGTAGTCCCCCAGAACAGCTTACACAAAATATAGATGATGAAGCAATCACGACAAACAAATTCTTTGCTATTCCTGTTGGAAAGAACGGGTGGATTTTTTTGGGGGTCTTTTTTTTTTTTTTTTTGGGGGGGGGGTCTGTTGTTTTTGTTTTTGCTTTTCCTTGGTTTTTCCTAGGGACAACAGCAGTTTCCTTACGTTTTGGACGGATTTGGCGTGATTTTCCTTGGTTTTCCTACGAAAAAACATGTTTTTTGCTTTGCCTTGGTTTTTCCTAGGGAAAACAGCAGTTTCCTTACGTTTTGGACGGATTTGGCGTGATTTTCCTTGGTTTTCCTACGAAAAAACAAAGTCTTGTCCTTGATTTTCCCTCGGGAAAACACAGTTTTTGCGTGATTTTCCTTGGTTTTCCTACGAAAAAACATAGTCTTGTCCTTGATTTTCCCTCGGGAAAACACTGTTTTTGTCTTGCATTTTGGACGGATTTGGTGTGATTCCCCTTGGTTTTCCGCGGGAAGACCTACATGAACTTACGTAAAACGTACGTTATCTTAGGTTTTTGTCGGGACAACGTCTTTTTGACCATCGTGCACGGACTGCGTGTGATTGTCTTTGGTTTTCCCAAGAAAAACCTACAATACTTCGAGCGAAGAGTACGTCACCTTGCGTTTTTCCGGGGAATAAACCGTTTGCCGTACATTTTGGACTTTGCTTCTTTTGCTTGGTTTGACCAAAGAGAAACACTATTCAGCTTGCATCTTGGACGGATTTGGTGTGATTTTTCTTAGTTCCTGTGAGGAAAGCTGACACTACCTTGCTGTTGTTGTTGTTGTCGTTGTGGTTGTGGCTGTGGTTCGTGTTGCTGTTGTTGTTGTGGCGGTTGTTGTTGTTGCCGTTGCCGCAAACAGAACCAGAACCACAACCACAACCTCGACCTCAACCTCAACCTCAACCACAGCCACAACCACAACCACAGCCACAACCACAACCGCAATCACAACGGCAACGACAACAACAACAACCGCCACAACAACAACAGCAACACGAACCACAGCCACAACCACAACGACAACAACAACAGCAAGGCAGGGTCAGTTTTCCTGACAGGAACTAAGAAAAATCACACCAAATCCGTCCAAGATGCAAGCTGAATAGTGTTTCTCTTGGGTCAAACCAAGCAAAAGAAGCAAAGTCCAAAATGTACGGCAANATATATATATATTATTTACTATATATATATAGTATATACATACTATATATACTACATATACTCTATATGCTATATACATAATACATATATATATATATATATACTTTAGATACTGATATACTACCGTCCCCTCTCTTCCTGCATTTTTTTCCTTCTTGCTTCCTTCTTTCGTTTTTTCCTTCCTTCCTTGCCCCTGCTTCTTTCCTTTCTTCCTTCGATTTTTCTTCCTTGCTTCCTTGCTTCCTTTCCTTCTTCCTTTCTTCCTTCCTTCCTTTCTTGTCTCCTTGCTTTCTTCCTTCCTTCCTTCCTTCCTTCTTTCTCGCCCTTATTCTTTCCTGCTTCCTTCCTTCCTTCCTCCTTCGTTGTTTCCTTGCTTTCTTCCTTCCTTCCTTCTTTCCTTCCTTCCTTTCTTCCCTTCACATGTTTTCCCGAAGGAAAATCAAGGACNCTTCCTTCCTTCCTCCTTCGTTGTTTCCTTGCTTTCTTCCTTCCTTCCTTCTTTCCTTCCTTCCTTTCTTCCCTTCACATGTTTTCCCGAAGGAAAATCAAGGACAAGAATATGTTTTTCCGTAGGAAAACCACGGAAAGTCACGCCAAATCCGTCCAAAACGTAAGGAAACTGCTGTTTTCCCTAGGAAAAACCAAGGAAAAGCAAAAAACATGTTTTTTGGTAGGAAAACCAAGGAAAATCACGCCAAATCCGTCCAAAACATAAGGAAACTGCTGTTCTCCTTGGGACAAACCAAGGAAAAGCAAAAAAAAAGAAAAAAAAAGACACCCCCCCCCAAAAAAAAGACCCAAATAAATAGGCCCTCCGTTGGAGAACCATTATAGGCGCGGGAGGTGTTAAACAACTTCCCCCGATTGAAGACCTAACCAATACCAGAAAGCCCGACGAATACGCCGACGACTGTATCAACCAAATATTTAAATACAATATGATGCTTAAGATTTGTAAGAGGCTTGGGGCTAAAGATGACCCAAAAGCGAATGAGAACCGCAACACCTTAAACCGTATGTATGACGACATGTGGATAAACCGCATTCCTATAACCGAATTTGTAAGGAAATATTTTAAAACGACTGCCGACCTAATGGCGTCCGAGAAGAACATAGCATACACCAATATAAGATCTAAAAATGTAACCAACCGCATAAGAAGCAACCTAGGTAAAACTGACAAATACGAAGTAGGGGAAACGCTTATATGTCGGAAGTATAAGAAGGTCGGGAACACTAAATTTAGTGTTAATTACCGGTTTAGAGTCGTTAATATATCAGGGAATGTAGTTACATTAGAGAACATAAAATCAAAAAGATAGATACACCACCGACATTTACACTTTAGGTAATAATTTTAGATACGACTGCTGTGCCACTTGCCATTCCGCGCAGGGGGCATCAATCAAAGGTAAAATCACTATCCACGATTGGGAGAAGTCATATTTAGTAAGTCGTGAATGGATATGGTGCGCCTTAACGAGAAGCACTGATTTTAATGATGTGTTGTTTATGAAGGCGCTACTAACAATGGAGAGCTAAATGAAGAAAATCTACACCGATACTTAGCAAATAAAATTAAGAATTATAAGTTACAGGATGAAGCGAAGAATAGAAAGATAGATGAGACCAAATATGTTGATGTGGAATGGCTTATGAAGAGGTTAAACGGAAATTGTCAGAATTGTGGTTGTCGCTTTGAATTCGATATATATCCATTTGGCCGAAACGGCCAAATTAGATATATATCCAACCGGCGTAGCCGAGTTCGATGTCCAGAACGGTTATTTAACTAATAACATAACTGCCCAGAGATTAAATACTGAAGTCCCGCATTACAAAGACAACTGCGAGGCTTGGTGTCAGTTATGTAATTGCTCGACGAAATAATTATCAAAAAAATGTTTGTAATAAGTATTTCTTTTTATTGGTTAAAACCATAATCTGTTGTTGATGCTACACTTGTTGAACTACTTAATATTGTTGATGGTCGCGCGCTGTTGCTACTTCTTCTGGAACTTTGAACGCTTTGAGGTGGGGAACTTCTTACACTTCGTGGTCTTGAACTTTGAAGCTTTCAGGTGGTGTAACTGTCGGAAAACTGGTAGTGCTGGATTACTTGAACGCCTTGACGATGAAGATGAACTGCTAGATTGTGGAGGCGTTGGATTATTCTGATTACTTGCTTGCGCTTCTTCATTTTCTTCATCGTCTTCATCTTCATTAGCATCTCCACCGAAACCGAAGAAGTTTGCTACTCTCCTTAGGTCTTCCATCATTTGACTAGGTCCAGGTTCTGAAGTATGGGATGATTTGGAAGTGCTACGACTTGTATTATTAGGTAATCCACTTGGCATGGAACTAGGTTCCAATGGCTCCGATGGCGATGAGATACTGTTCTGTTTCAACATATGCCTACATGTTTGTGTCATTTTGCTTCTTCTATCCTTTAACAAACTTTCATAATCTTTAATTTCACTATCAAATATCCAACCTATTCCTTCAAAATCTGGATAGTCTGCCAACACTCCCTTTTCTGCTGTTGTTATGCCACTTTCTCGTAAATCTTCAACTTCATAACCTGTAGTATCTAAGAATGGGTTATACATACCTTTAATATAAACGTCATCATCGGATCCTCTCCTTTTCCTTCTTGGTAGTTTATCTTTATATAAATTTAGTCGTTTATACATATATTATAAGATAAGAAATTTAAGTTCCTGTCATCGCACCTATTATTCCCTTTACTGCTCCCTTTCCTACCTCCTGTAATCCCGCTGATATGGCGCTTGATGCCACCGACCCCACGCTGGAAAGGAATTGACGAACAACACCACCGCCTCGTCTTCTCTTAATATCCTTCCATTCTTTAACTTTGCGTTTTATCTTTTGTTGAGTTCCCATTGTTTCCCAATTATCATGTGCAATCATTTTTGTTTCGTCTCATCTGGTTCGTCTTCAATGTCTTTAATTTCTTTCATTGTTAATTGGTCTCGGTAAAACAGTTGAAACAATAGACCATCAACTGTTATTCTATCATCTGTCAAGATGCTCTGCGCATTATTATTAAAATTGAATACGCCCCCTTTCATATGTCGTTAATGCTCCATATTCGTCATCTGGTATTGACTCTTCTGTTGATACATCGCCTTCATCACGTGGGGGCGCTGGTATATCTCTTGAAGAAGAAGCAACGCCACGATTTAACATTGACTGAATAAGTGTGTTATTTAATCTATTTACTTCTTGACTATGGCGCTGTCCCACCTCTTGTTGTCGTTGCTCTGTTTGTCTTTGTCGTTGTCCCTGTTCTCTTGCTAATCTACATCCGAACCTACCGATTGTGGCGTAACCATTCCCGAGTCGATTTGAACTGTTTCAATGGGTGTAGCGCTTCCTGAATGGTCGTGGTGTCGCTCTAAATGAAATGTTTGTCCGTTTTGTTGTGACTGATGTTGTAGCATCATCTGACGCATCTGTCGGTCTAATATGCGGTTTTGTTGTTCCTTTAGTAATTCAACGTGGTCGGCACCATAAAAGAATGACCCCTGCGGACTGTTCCTAAATTGTGTTGCCGTTCTGTCTGGGAATGGTCTTAATAGTTGTTGGTCGTTTATTAAACCTAAAATCTCGTTAATGCAGGTTTTCTCTTGAGTCCGTATTTCTGATAAGGGTTTATTAGTTCAAATCTTGCTGTTTTTGTTGTCATTAGTTGATATAAATATATTTAGATTATTTTTTGTTTAAACGACGGTTTATTTTTTTGAGTTCTTCAATACGCTTTCTCATATGCTCTATACTTGAATGTGGTAAATTGGGTCTATGTAGTTCATTCATTAAACGGTGTAACTCTTGTTGATAATTCCGACTTTTGTTACTCTCTAATAGTTCATTGCGTTTTAGCAAACTGCCTTGGTAAGCCTCCCGAAATTTAATATGGTCTCGCAAGTGTTCTAAATAGCGTGTGTCGCGTAATTCAAAGGGGCTGTATTGTTTAGTTGGTGTGCTTACTTTAAAACCCTTCATATCCTACTTTAGATTTTTCTTATTATCGCCTTTTACTTCTTAACCCACCTTGAAACATACTCTGCGTTAATACATTTGCCTTCTCTCTTCTTTTATTCATAAACTCTTGTTGTAACAATATATAATTTGCATTAATAATTTCTTGGGGTGATTTAATAACTGGTGGTGGTTCTGGTGCCCTTACTTGTTGTTTTACCTGTTGAAAATACACTGGTTCTTCATTTGCTATAACTTCATTAGTTGTAGGTGGTGGTTGTATTGCTACTGCCTTTGGTTTAACTTTTGCTTTAGGTCTTGGTCTTGTCGCTTTATCTTCTAGTTTTGAGCATTTATGATAGTATCTTAAAGTCTTTAGCGTTAAGTTTGCCCCGCAGTCTTTACAATTAACCTTTTTGTTTTTCATCCTGTCCGTTTTGTTTTTTAAACTCTTGTTCTGGTTCTTTGGTTGCTTCTTCCTTAACATCAACTGCTTTAACCTTTGGTTCGCTTACTGCTTCAATCTTGGTCTCTGGTGGTGGTTCCGGCGCTTCTTCATTTACTATATTGGTGACTTCTTCATTTATAACTTCGGTCTCTGTTGCCATATATAATATTCTAGATTATTTCTATTTTTAATGAAATGGAAATAAAATAGATACTTAAAGATACTGCTTATATTGCCACCTTATTTAATTTTTTAAATTTACAAACAGGAGTCACTTTGGTTCTCGGTAGGCAGTTCGAGATGGTTCGAGTTTCCAAGATTCATCTCATTGTGTTTATCAGTATACAACTTGCGGTCTGAATTCCAACGAAACACACCGCTAATTCGCTCCCAACGTGTAAACCCTGAGACGCTCACCACTAATCCAGCCCTATGCAGCCTTTAGCCAGGCAAAGACAGCTATGAAGCTTTAAGGCCACAGCTGAGGTACGAAAACCCGTTCTCCTACCCATTTCTGAGCCCGAAAGGTCGCCAAGCCTATTTCTGGAATATCACGAAGTCCAGCTTTCAATCCGACCCCCGACCTGAAACCTCCAACCCCACAGCCTTCAACCCAAAGCCCAAGTCCTAAACCCTTTCACCCTTCATGAATCCTGACAGCCTGAACCCTATTCAGCCTATGCCCCGAAACTGTTAAAAGGTCCATCCGTTTGCCGCCTGGGAATGTGGACAGCTCCTTGAATCAGTCCATGGGTCACCTCCGTTAGGCATACAGTTGGAGTTCTGGCGTGGGCCGTGATGCCATATCCCGCCTTACCTCAGCTATCCAAAAGTGATAAATAACGACGATGACGACGACGACTACCACTTGCTACTACTACTACTACTACTACTACCACTACTCTTGCTGCTGCTGCTGCTACTGTACTGCTGCTACTGCTACTGCTGCTGCTGCTGCTACTGCTACTACTGCTACTACTACTTCTACCGCTACCAGGCTACCAGTAGCTGTTACCAATTACTAGTGGCTGTAATAATAGCTGTAGTTGCGGTTGCTGTTGTTGCTGCCGATGGGTCTGACTGACGGCGGAGGAGCAGCATCATTCTTGTTTTCGCGCTATGTCTAGCACGCTCTTCTCCTCCATGCTGCGGGCGGCAGGACCTGGTTTGTGCGATTTTACTCTGCCTCACCCCTTGGCATGTTTTCTTCCGGAAAGAAGCTTGTGCAAGCGACATCTCTCTCCTTTGAAGGCAGGAGGATACTGTTTGCTTGAAGATCAATACCAACGTTAGCTACGATCCCAATTTCCTCAAACTCAAACCCTGACCTAAATCGAAAGGGGCGACACCCCAATAAAAAGCGCGACCAAAGATCCAGAGATCCCCGCGATTCCACGTTAGTACTCTTTCAAGCATGAGCGATATGTATATATATATATATAATTTCGATCTAGGTCTTGTGTTTGCTTTGCATTTCCGTGCTATTTCCTTGTTAAGAGTTTGAGAGACAAGGGCTGACAAGGGACCCAAATACTCATAGGATACTTATGAGAAGGACCCTGAAACAGGGACCACTAACTATCGCGACCCCATAAAACCCTGCACAACACCACGGCCGACTGAGAAACCCCAAAGAACGTGCAAAAACAAAAAAGAGCCCCAACTACGCCAAGGTGCCTTGACGGGCGGCATGGCACGCACCTAGAAGGCGAACGAAAACCGTGAAGGCTGTTGGGTCCAAGGATGAGGGTTTATGGTTGTGGCCTGCGAGGGTGTGAGGGTGAAGAGTTAAGCGCTGTAAGGGTTTAAGACTGAAGGTTTAGGGCTGTGGGCTGAAGGTTGCATTTTTGGGCTTGAAAGGTTTAGAAGTGAGGTTTGCAGTTGGGCGCGTTAAGACGGCGAGATTCGGGTTTGAATCGTTTATGAATGGCTCAGTGCTTCAAGATTGCCATCATTACCATTATCATCACAATCACAATCATTACCATGATCAGCTTGATCACCATCATCAGCAGCATCATGATTGCTATCGTGGTCGTCGTCGTCGTCGCTACCCCTATTCAGTCTTCCTCCGAGTAGGAGCAGAAGCAGAGCAGAACTTTTCATCGTAAACCTAAGGCCTCCAAAAAACCACACAAGCGTAAAGTTTCTGCACCTGGGTCTAGTGTACAAATTGAATGTGCTGGTTCTTGAGGCCCCAGTAGAATCGTGTCCATGTGCGAGGCATCGGGTTCCTAGGTTTCTTCAATGTGGCTGCTTAGCGACTGTCAAACCCACAAGACGTGGGTCCTGCATGGTGCTAACAGGAACCACTATGCGTTCCTATTCACTTCTCAGTGCCACTCCTCAACAAGAGATACTTACCTCTTATGCTGGATGTAGTCCACGTGACGTGGTCACGTTTACGGCTCTCGACAACCACACCCTGAACCTTAAATACCCCAATGCTTGCGAAAATGCGTCTATAGAGCATTATAGAGCACAATCCTTTATGGCTGCCATTTCCAAGCCCGCTGTTGGCCCTCCTGAAGCCCTTAAAACCCAAACCCTGAAGCCGCGAAGCCCTTAGATACGGACTTTGAGACTTTTGAGCCTGCTCGGTCCTCCTGCGTTTCTCCCTGAAGAGAGGGCAGAAAAGAACCGAGCCACAGCTGCGGCGGATCGGTCGGACAAAGAGATACAAAGAGTCTGTTGAGGGTGTCTGGAAAGGCTTAAAGTCAACACGGTTGATAATAAGTACAGGGTTTACAGGATCAGCTTTGCCATGTAGGAAGGAAGGGTTTGTTGCGGCAAGAGGGCCAGAGCTTAGGAGTCTCGGCTTTAGGGTTTTAAGGGTTAGGCCGGTTAGGCTCCTGAGAGGTGCGCGCTTTGGTACTTTGGCGTCTAAATCTTACGGGTAGATGGAATCTGGAGACTTACAGGGTCTGGACGATCGATTTCGTGGCTTTGGGCTTCGGAGTGCACTCGAGATGAATAATCCAAGCCTGCTCGTTGCTCAGAACCCAGGCATCAAGCTAAAAGGCCTGGAAGCCTTTGAAGGGCCGAGGGAAGAAAAGTGACAAAAAGTATGGGCAACTCGTCACAGCCATGTCAGTTGACCACTCAGACGGCTTACAACTGTGTTACACAAGCGCTGAGTCCGAATAGACCCACAGCTTAAATCCACACGAACCTCACGCCGTGAACTCAATCTCCTGCCTCCTACACCCTAGGCATTTCAATCGTGAACCTCAAACCCTGACTTCCTGGAGAAGTCAGATGCTTCCTTTTTGGGGCTTTGGAGTTCAGGGCTTGAGGGGTTGAGGGTTTCAAGTTCAGCAATTGGTTCAGCGCGTCAGAGGTCCAGGGTTCCGGGGCTTACGCTGTAGGGGTTCCGGGTTAACCTGGACACGAGCTCTGAGCATGATAAACGTTGATACGGTTGCAAGCAGTCAGCGAAGGCTTGACTAATGCGACACTATTCGATTCTGGTATCTTCGTATTTGGTTTCGCGGAGTAGCTGTCGGTGATTCTGTTGCATGTCAAATTACGTCGAATGTCAGTTGTAAGAGAGATCTAGACCCAACAGAGCCCAGTACAGCACTCCAAAACGCCCTCGCGGGAAAGTAGGCGCCAGAACGGCAGTTTTGGCGTGGGACAACAGCGACACGGACGAATGGGCAAACATGAAGCAAGACCACTCGTGAACACTCGCTACCGCATCAATAGACATTCTAGGACTAGCAACGACCAGGCTCAAGATCCAACCACTTCTCAGCAATGTAGTTCATGCCTTCTACGTTGTCGGTTGACCATCTAGGGTTAGGAGATAGCACCGTTCAATGAACATCAGGGCAACCAATCTCAAAGCAGAAAGTACATTAAGCACATTGAGACAAGTATGGGCGCATTTTCCCTCCCCTGAGCATCCCGTCGGCGATGTCTCTGCACTCAGCAGGGCAGGCCACATCTATCCCGTTGAAGAGCAGCCCGGAGCAAGGCACGAGATCAAAACACGCAGTGTATAACAATTCCATTACAGGATGTTCTTGGAAATCAAAAGAAACTGACTGGTTTGAGGCAGATGTTTTGCTCAAAGGGGTCTTCGCCTCAATGGGATGTTCGTGTGTCAACGGCCCGCCCACACACTGAATCCGACCGGACCTTTTTGGCGGGGGTCCTTCCCTAGAGACATGCCGCGAGCGAATGGCCGCAGTTCGGCGGCTGGTTGCGCCAAGACTTGCCCTTGAGAAGTGCCACCCGCAAGGCGAACGGCCGATAGGGGAGCTCCCAAGATAGTCATATTATGGACCGCAAAGAATGTTTAAAGTAGCCTTGCGGAAAAGCCAAGGAAGGCACTCCCACTTCTTAGACCGTGTTCAATTCAAAAAACTGAAGACACCCAGATAAATAACCCCCTCTAACACCGTTATCACGAAAGGCATGTGCGGAAATGATAGTTAATGGTGTGACAAGAGCAGTTGCCCTCGCACTACTTAACTCAGAAGCAGCAACTCCAAGCCTCCGAAACCATGTCGTACGGGTAGTGCTTCAAAAGTAAGTCAATCTTCATAAGATGTCTTTTCGACGGGGATTTTACTATCTACCTTTTTATACACTTCTCTGAAACTCCCACATCAATCGCCAGCAATCTCTACCGATTTGCGTCCGTGCTGGCATTTTGCTGAGCCTCTTCGACGCTCGTGAACTCGTACTTGCTCTGCTGTGGGAGCTTCACATATGTCAGCCCAAGCATGAACCAAAATGGAGGATCATCCTTGATTGAAGCACCCCCTGAGAAGTGACAAAGAATCTGAAGAAGCGGCCCATGCGTCCAGTTGCCCCTGGTCGCCGGAGACTCGCTGGTAGGTCACCCTGTAGGCCCTGAGCTTCGCCGGGAAGTGAGGAAGTGCCTCAAGCAGATGCCCAGTGCAACAAAACAGCTTTGTGAACAAATAAGATTATGGGTGTGGAGGGTTCTATCTTAGGAAACCCGGACAGTAGTACTATTTATTCACCGCCCCCTGGGCTAAGTTAATCCCAAGCAAAATTTCAGATGCGGTTGCAAAGCACTTGTGGCTGGCATATTGCATCCATAACCGGCGGCTTGGAGGGTCACGGGAAATTACCCACATGTAAATGTGGCTCTCTGGCCACAATCGTCGCCTCTCGTGTTTAACTAGCCGTTTAGTTTCAGGAGCTGTCGGTACATGCAAAGTATCGCCATGAAATACACGAGTTTGTTCTCTCTGGGTGCGTCGAGAGGGTTCCATGCAGAGATCATGCTCCAGAGTCTCGTCTTGGTTTGCCACACCCGCTCATCCTAAAGCCTCACAGGATTCAAAACAATTCGATGGAACCTCCCGCAAAGGTGCACGGGGATTCGGGTTTGGGTCAAAATACGGCTGGCGCATGGGCCCTGAACCCCTGAAGCCCAGCCCCTGCTCCCTGTGGCTCTGGAAGATGTAACGCAAAGCCTCGATAAAACTACAAAAATCCAGCACACCCCCTAAACACTTGAACCCCAGCACCTGTACACCCCAAGCTTCCAAACCCCGGTGCCCTCAATACTTCGTTGCCAAAAGCTGTAAAGCCCTAGCCTGCTTGCATCGCCAGCAAAGCTTGTCTCCAAAGAGGATGGTCGAAGGTTCCGCCCTTTGTTCTGAGCTCGTTCTGGGCTTTAGCTAGATCATGTTTTCAAACGTCGGCTTGTACTTGGGGATGGAGGTTTAGGCGCTTTGGGAAGGCTCTACAGGAAGACTGATAGAGAGTCTGGCAGTCTGGAACATAAGGGTTATCGCATTTCGGGGCCCTCAAAGTAAGGATCTCATCAAAGCGTCCAGCTTTGGGTCCCGCATTTCCATGACCCCGTGTCGAAACCCCGCAGATAGGGGGCGTCCGAGGTAGGTCCGGCAGGTGCGTTTAGGAACGGACTGACACTTTGCGGTCTAATGATAGAGTCCAATGTCTCCTTGCGAATGCATGGGTGAGGCAGAACCGATCCGAGAAGTGATGCCGTGCTTCCGGGCTGCTTGCGGGATTCAGGGTTTAACGAGTAAGCTTCATGCAAATGTTGTGTGTGTGTGTGTGTTTGCTTCAGGTCTTGGAAATCTAGGGAGTCGTGGACTGAGTCAGCAGGGTTTGCATTGTATCAGTATCGCAATCCTAGCCACGGGGTCAGGAATTTTGCCACTTATCGTCAAACACTCACTGAAGTCATGCCAACATTTCCTAGCTGTCTGGAATCAACAACACGCTGCACCCACTACTACTACTACTACTACTACTACTACTACTACTCCTACTGCTACTGCTACTGCTACTGCTACTGCTCCTGCTCCTGCTCCTGCTCCTGCTCCTGCTCCTGCTCCTACTACTACTACTACTACTACTACTACTACTACTACTGCTACTACTACACTACTGATGCCGCCGTAACCGTTGTTGAATCGTGCGTTTGCGATTGTATTCTTGGTCACAAGAGCTATGGCACCAGGACGAGATGCATAGCTCCTGGGTCATGATTTTGTCGTCCAGCGCTTGGTTCTCTGCGGCAACGGCAGCATCTCCTCTTCAATTGTTGTGACTGCCGGGCTTAGGATCTTGTACCACAAAGAGAAATGAGGACGTAAACTTGGCAGGATGACTTGCTAAAACACTCAGAAACATGTTAAAGCTTACCAACTCCGCTACGAAAGTAGCCCACGCAAACACCAACGGCAGGCTAAAGCGCATGGCGCAAAAGAAGGCCCGCCAGTCTCCCCGAAACATCCACCATGGCCCACCCTCAACTTCCCAATCTTCACACGCCCGAGGCCTAAACACTTACATCTGAAGTCTACGAACAGAATTTGCAACTCTACTTCCGGTCTTCCTTTGCAAGGACGGCCGTGGATAGACCTTCACTTGTGCAGCTACCAAGCTTTGAGGGACCTTACATATAATGGATGAAGACTGTGAACTGCAATGAACTTCTCGCGGTTTATGGACTATTTTAGCTAGAATACTTATCTACCGCGAGGAAATGGGAAGTGATACGGATACCAACCGTGGAGGCTCGTACACCAGGCACGCATTGAAGGCATACATGCTGCATGTAGGGGCACAGTGCCACATGTCTTGCACGTAGCCTACCTGTTCTAGAATTCACTTTACTTGCGACCTACCTGCAGCATACTCTACCTGTACAATGTAGCATGTGGAGAATATGTTGGGGCCATGGTATATATATCGTAGCGAGCTTTGGGCCTATCTGGACGTAGGTTACAAAGGCAAGGTGGCTTATGCAGATAACTATCGGTGTTATAAGGGTTCTTCGTCAACAGATCCTCCGACTAACAAACGCTTTGTCCGTGATTAGGTATTCTAGGAGCTGCGCCCACGGGCGGGCTGCGCAGGTAGAAGCCTGGAGCAAGGCCACTACTGAATCGGGCAGCGCTCGGTCCCCGAGCGCTTGCGTCCGGTGTGTTCTCGGCTTGGCCGAGTCTAGCCATCTAGCTATGCATTAGCAAAAAGCGGCGGCACTGCTTCATCGGACCCTCGTTTTTCCATTGGGCCGCGCGGGACCTCGCCCGGAGGCCTCTCGGAACGCGCGCGCGTTTCGCAGCCATTCCCCAGGCTATGGCGGGTTTCGGGGCCGCCGTGGACGACCCCAAGGAGGCCAGCTGGCGAGCATCATGAGCACTCGGGCGCCCGCAACCGGCCCTGTGGCGCGAGGCGAGGAATTGCCATTTTTTGGAGTGGGTTGCGGAAGCCCCCAAAGGGCGCGCATCATCAGCATCAGCGGGGTTCGCGGGAGGGGGGGTGCGTGCTAGGAAGCCCCCAAAGGGCTTCCTGGAACTCCGACTCAGGCTACTGAAGGCCCGATTTTTGGACTTTTGCGTGTCTTCTCGAGGCTCAGGGGCATCGAATCACAAAACTACAGTCAAGACTAACGGTTCACAGAGACCGCAGTTTCCCTTGATTTGGAGTAGGTGATGTTTGAGCCTCTGAGTGTAACATCGGGGTCGGGATCCATAGTCCTAACTCTAAGACTCTAAGATTCCCTACTGAAATTTCCTCAAAATCCCGATGCAACCCTACAGAGCCCTTACACAACCTGCATACAATCCCGGAGTAAGACAAAGATTGTCCTTTTCTGCTTCGAGCTCACGAGGGTGGAAGTGCAACACCTGATGGCGTGGCAAGGCATCAGAAGCTTGGGTCGTGGTTTTTATAAGGGCTCTACCAAGGTTGTAGAAGGCTTAATATGATTCTGTGCAGCTCCTATCCCAGGGTTGTATGGATGTTTGACGGAAGTTGACAGGGTTCGCCCTATCCAGGCTTTAGAAGGCTTGACACGGTTTTGTACGGCTCCTATCCTAGGGTTGTATTAAAGGGGAGTTCAACGCGCTCATAGAGGTTTAGGGTTTAGGGCTTTGGTCGATGGGCTTTAGGGGTTAGGGTTTCGGGGTAAAGGAAGCAACATTGCATAGGCATTTGAGGTAGGATCCTCCTATGACAATTCAATGCAGAGGACGTCGTAAACCCATAACGTTTGTCTTCGCAGGGCTTCCCTGGGTGTGCAAACTTTCTCGAAACCAAGGGCTACCAACACACGTCCTCAGTCCGAAAGAAACGCTATAACTTCACGAAGATTTCAGCTTCAGCAATGTTGCACAGTATATGCCCCACAACTATCAGGCAGGTGGTGTTTTTGTGGCTTAGGATTTGGGGTGCAGAATGTGGGGGGGAAATATGCAAGAACGATGGGATAGACAGGGTTGCGCTGGCTCAGGGTTTACCAGGCACTGCATGCCTAGAAAACCCCAACTCCGAAACCCTGAAGCTAATCCTGAAGCAACGAGGCAAGCACAGCAACCCATAACGCTAAACCCAAAGCCATAAAACCCCACCCTACACCCCGAACCCAAACCGTAAACATCCTATATGGCCATAATACGCGCTAAAACGGCCTTAAAAAGCCTTCTTGACAAATGAGCCCGAGGCCTCACTGTTGCTGCTGGCAGGCCCGATGCCATTCACGTTCACGGCCGCCACCTTGGAAATTTCTGAGTTTCAGGCTCTGGGCTTAACGGCTTAACGCTCCAGCGTCCCTTTTGGGGCTTGGACGTTGGAGTTTCGGGATTAGGCTTCGGGATTAGATCTACAGCTGGCTGATTGGGGAATTGTTGTTTCGGAGCGGGGTTCAACGGTATCCTTGTAGTAGCAGAAATTAAAATGGTACTACCAGCGGTAGAATTAAAAACGGTAGTGCTCAGGGTGGTTTCGCTTTACTATGAACAGCACTAGTGATCAACGGCATTCGGAGTTCACACTGTGCACAATCTTTCAGAATTAGAAAATTTCGAGGCAGGGGGGTGAACCGGGTTTGAAAAAGTGTGAGGGTGACGCTGTGCTCCGGAGGGTTCATATGGGTTCATGGTGTCCGGGCCGCGGCTAGAGAATCGAGCGAAATGCGATGTTGTGCGGGCTGTGCTGACCAAAAAGCTCAGATGCTTGTCGCCCAACCTTAGGATCAGTATCCCAAGCCCCCAAAGTCCGACAGCCGCCAGTATACGATAGCAGCAGCGCCTTCTGCCTTCTGCAGACCATGCGTTGCCTCTCTGCACAGCACGGCGTGCCTGCTGAAGCACAATTTCCCCTACTACCTCATCTTGGCCGCTGAAGCATCGAAACCACAACACAAGCAACACCGGCGACAACGACCATATCGCCTGGCATCTCAGCGACCAGGCTTCGACTGCCATAAACAAGATCGACCCCGAAAGGCCGACACGATTTACTTCAGGCAAGACACGGTGGCTTGGTACCGGATGTACTTTGGCAAGCCTTTCGGGATATCGTAGTGCGGCCTGGGGTTCTCACGGCTGCAAATGTGCAGGGCTTTAACGAGAACACAAAGAGACAGCCTCCTCGAGGTATCATGCGATATTTTGACGCTGTCGCGACGGGACGTTGAACAGACTGGATTGAAGCCTTCGTGGACTTGGTGTGAATTTTTCAACGGATCATGCTGGATTCGCATGGTTAACTTTGCAGTGCTCTCATCATGTCCGTAGTCTAGTCATCTAGCCCCTGTCAAAAGGAACCTTAAACACTTAAACCCCCCAAACTAGCCTACCTACAGCATCTACTAGGCCAATCGTCGTCAAGCAGGACCATGGAATTTGAGGTTTGCGGGTATGCTGAAGTTAAAGACTAGGGGTTGTGGGTTTGGGGATTTCTTAGGGTATGTTAGGACTGGGGCCCAGGGTACCACTCAGTCGCCTGAGAGTCTGGTGCTACGTGCTTGACGAAACCTAAAAGAAGCTGAAGATCAGGGTCTAAATGGGCCCGACACCCAAAGCATAGTTTGCAGCTGAGCCAGCGAAGCCCCACAAGGCAACAAGTCGTACCTCAACCCAGCCTCAACATGTGAATTACAACAAACCCTAACACCCTAACACTCAACAAGTGTATACCAGTTGAGGACTTGGACCCTTTGGAAAAGGCAGCCGAATCGTGACTAGTTATATAGTCGGCGAGAGGTAAAATCATTGGCCGTTTGCACCGAACCAGAACAACAGGGATTAGATCTACAGGGCTTGTTCGACAGGATCGGCAAATTTTGACAAATAAAGACAAATTAAAGACAAATAAAGACAAATA